>APFE030640351.1:0-38214 GCA_000404065.3 Pinus taeda
GAGCTGAGAAGCAGCAAGGGGCAGCGGTTTTACTAGCTCTAGCAGGGAGTGCATAGGCTAGCCCAGCAGCAGCACAAAGGAGACAGGAGGTCATTCGACTTTTTATTTTTTGGCAGAAATGGAAACTAGTGGCTTGAGGGATCAGGACAAGTTGGACAGAGCATCCAACTATGTCATCTAGAAGGCAAGGATTTCATTCCTTCTAGATGAGCATGCCCTCAAGACATACATCGACAGTGTGGTTGTTGTCCCTGCAAATCCAAATCCACTGCAAAAACGCTGAGCTGAGATGGCGAAGGCCAAGAGGATGATCCTGGATGGAGTCAAGGATCACGTGGTGTTGAAAAGTGTGCAACAAGAAATGCTTGTTGAGATTGCAACAAGATGATGGAGCTTAGTGAAAAGAGTCGCCTTCTCTAAGTGGGCCCGCAGGCTATTTTTGGCGCAAGTCTATTTTTAGACTATGTCTATTTTTAGACATATGGATCATGTCTATGGATTGCAGGTTGCTGTTTATGGATGATTGATCAAGTTGAGAAAATAGATGGACTTCTATTTTTGATGAAAGTGTGAGTGATCACAGTGTGAGTGATCAAGTCTATTTTTAGACTGGCTGTCAAAATAGAAAAGTCAAATATTATTATCTCACAATAATATTTGGACTATAAACTTAATCTTATTCTCTTGGAGCACTTCAGTTCGAGCTACGGATGTGGCACATGCAATTGCATGAAGGAAATACGTGGCTCTTATGGGTTAGTTGAATATTTGCATGCATGACTTCAGTTAGAACTCAAGTGAGTTGAGTTTAGTGGACTGGAGGTGCAGTTGATGGAGTTGTGTTCAGTTTAGCTTTGTTAAACTGGTTGTATTTAGTCTAACTGGCGAATAGACTAGAGATGAGTTGGGTGAATTAGTTATTAATTAATTCACAAGTTATTAACTCATAATACAACTAATGAATACATCAGTTAACTCAGTTGCATGTCAGTGCATGTTCAGTTCAGCAGGGACAGGTGTTAGAGAATCAGATTGCTATCAGTTGTGACTATAGTTGTGCACCAGATCTTGCACAAATCAGGGGATTGAGTATGCCAATGAGTTTGCACGTATTGTAGCTTTGAAATACGTGATTTAGCAAAGGAAAGACGTGGCTGCCTTGGAATTATCATCAGTTCTTGTGCAGGTATTGAGCAGCGGAGGCAGGGAAGCAGCGGAAGAGATTTGAGCCAGTGATTGATTCAGATCTGAGCTGTATTGTGTGTAACAGGTGGAGCTGGTACTGGATTGCTTGTGATAAGCATTGTACTTTGTAATGTTACATGACTCAATCATTAATATACAGATAGTTGGGGTTTTTAGCGAGATGCTTTCCCCGGGATACATACTGTGTTAATGTGTGAATGCTCTTGATGTTTTATTGTTATTGATGCTGCTATATTGATGATCAACGTAGAGGAGCTTATGTATTGTGTATGTTTTCCGCAATAGTACATGATCAGGATAATCTCTGTTGAATATGTGTTAAATTATTCAAAATTTCTACACGTGGTGTGTCACATTGTTAGCAGAGGGACTGCTAAGGAGATGTGGGATGCCTTGGCCACGTTATATCAAGGATCTTTCGAGCAATGGAAGATGTACTTGGAGCAAAAGCTGAGATCTGCTCAAATGCAGAAGGGAGAGCATGTGGATCCATTCCTCACGAAGCTGAAGGAAACTGGTGATGAGTTGTCTGCTGCGGGGCATACACCTCATGATTCAAATTTGGTTAGACTGGCCCTCAATTCTATCTCACATGAGTGGTAAGTCTTTGTCCAGAGTATCCTGGGCAGAGCAGCATTGCCGAATTGGGATGAGATGTGGGCAACTCTAAAACAAGAGGAGTTGAGGAGAGACTTAGTCAAGGTCAAACTTGACGGAACCAACAGTAGTGGGTTGAAGCCCAAGGAGGAGGATAATGCAACCCTTGCATCGAAGGGACATCAGAAGCAACGGAGACATCAGAAGGACGTCTCGAAGATCAAGTGTTTCAGGTGTGGTGAGATGGGTCACTATGCTACATAGTGTCCTCTCAAGAAGAAGGACAAGGATGAGAAACACGATCCGAAGGCTACACTCGTGAAGATCGAAGAGGAGGAGTTTTCCATGACAGCTGAGATACCTCCAGGAGGGAGGTGGGTTGATTTGGAGTTGTAATTAGAAAGAGCTACAGATGCGCAGAATCCTTGAGGAGTCCACCTCTCAGATCAATACCTTGCTACGGAAGCCCAGATCTATAGTAGCAGGATGGACTAGTGTCTGTTGGTGTCGAGGAGTGTCGGGGAGACAGTTGCAGTGGCTACGAGCGCAAGAGACTGAACAACGCAAAGCAGAGTTGGCAGTAGTGCAGATGGCACAACGCAGAGGTCAACAGCAATGCAATAGATTCAAAGGGTCAACACAGAGACTAGCAGCAGTCACTCTCCAGCATTCACGTGGTATCATACTGAACACAGTTAGTTCAGGTCACTGATAGAGTAGCCGGAATAGCTTGAAGTGCAGTGGCAGTTGGCAGTGGCAGTGCTAGAAGTAGCACAAATGCAGCACTTGAGAGGGAGATGTAGTGCGGATGCAACGTTGACAGTGGCAGTGTCAGCAGTACTGTTGCAGCAGCAGCGTAGTAGTTGGTGGACAGCATGCGAGACATCAGCAGCGCAGTAGTTGATGGACAACATGGCAGACATCAAGAGCGCAGAGGAAGATGCTTCAGAGACAGAGCAGTATGCAACAGCGTATATTGCTAGAGCACATTCCTCGCTAAGAGAGAGTGTTGATACGGGGTAGCATTGGATGTGCTCTAGGCCTCAAATTTTGCAAGGAGGCTTGGGCACATGTATTCCAAAGAACCCAAAAAGCATTTTGGGAAATTCCACCCATAAACAATTTTATTAAAATAATTTATATTTTTTAAATGTACCCTAAGTCTAAGCTTACGAAATTAAAAATATTAATGGGTATTAATTGAATTGTGGGTGTAACTTCTAGAAGAAGACAAGGATCAAGCTAAAATGATCTTAGCCATTGATTAGCTTTTAATCTGGGTCATTGAATGTCAACGAGAAGATTATTTAAGGGAGCTTGAGGGTCATTTGGAAAACACACCAAGAGATCAAGAGATCGAATTTTTGAAGTGAGAAGTTCTCAAGAGGAAATTCTGATCAAGGAGATTTCTTGCAGTTGAGGAGCAGGGATAACATCCGGAGAGAGATATTTTCTCAGCCAGAGAATCATGAGCAGAGAAAGGCAGAGAGTGATCCAGTAGCACATACGCAGAAGTTGACGCAGGGCCAGACAGAGGGTGAGAGAGTCCGAGATTTTGCGGGGGAGAGTTAGTTTCAGAAACCGAGAGTTGGGGTGTGAGACCGGGAGGCTGAGAGCAGAGACTCCAGGCAGCAAATCGATCAACAAAATGGGTGATGCAATGCATAATACTTAATGAAGTGAAGGTTCCAGTGTATGTATTACGATATTTGTCGTAGGAAACTGCAAGTAATTTGTTTAAAGGAATTTAAAAAATAGGAGTAATATCATCAGTTGCTGCAGTAGGGATTCTAGTTGTGGAATTTTCACATAGATTGTTTTTCTTCATGAAGAATTTGACAAATAAGTGTACATGGAACAACCTCAAGGCTTTGAGGGTCATGAAGAAGTATCCTTCTTGCGAATAGAAGAATGCACCTAAGATTTAGATTGGTGGATCAAGGTTGATCCTATATGAATTATTTCTAACAAAACCAAAAGGACTCATATGTTAGAGGGAGCAACTGTGACAAAAATATTTGTTTCTGTAGCAGAGGGAGCAGTCAGGGAGCCTTGTTTTAGCTTCAGAAGGAGTTGACCTTTGAGTTCGAGATGATGGGATTCCATTGAGATCGTTAGGCTAGATAGTTGATATGCTAGAAAATAGCAGTGGTAGAGGGAGCAACCAGGATTGCCTCAATAGAAGTTGTTTCAGAAAGAGCACCCAGTTCAGGAAACCGGAGAATAACCGATCAGCTTATGGTTGAGCCAATATGTGTTGAAGTACCAACATGGTACAGTTGGTTATGGTACAAACAATTATGGTTTGAGATATGTCTCAAACAATGAAGTACAACTGCAAGAATATACAAATTTAGATTGGGTAGAGAATGCAGAAGACAGAAAGAGTTCATTAAGATATTGCTTAAATTTGGGCTCTATTATGATTTCTTGAATGAGCAGGAAGCAAAAGTTTGTTGCACTCAATACTGTAGAGGTCGAGTATATTGAAGCTTGGTTAGCAAGTTGTGAAGCAGTATGGCTTTAGAAACTACTTGCAAGATTGTTTGATCAAGTGCAGGCGATGATCATGATGACAAGTCAAAGCTCAATGAGATCTAGTACTGAGACATGGTACAAAAGGGAGCAATGTGGCTCCAATACCATTTGACAAACATGCAGATTGTCCCGAGATGAAGCTTTTATACATCGAGGATAACCTTGGAGTGCCTCTCTATAAAGAAGGAGCATTGATATGACAACGTCATGGACAAACGCTCTCCTTGGGTCAAGTATGTTGACCAGAATTAGGGAGAATGGTTCAACAGAGGACAGGCATTCCTCCTCTATCAATTATGTTGACCAGAATTAGGAAGAATGGTCCTAGAGCCCCAGAATCACTCAGTTGAGTGGGTTCCCTTCAACATCAAGCTCAAACTCTACAGGCAGGTTGAGTGAGCACATTTAGCATCAGGAACAGTCATTCTCCCTAGTATTAGTGAGAATGGTTCGGAAAAGGAAAGTCATTCTTTCAAAGTATGGTGACCAAGATTAGGAAGAATGGTCCTAGATGCCTAGAGTGAGGCCTTTGGAGTTTCACCATGAATCAAAGAGATTGACCAGGGTGATGGTGAACTAGGACTAGTCAGTATACCATGGGTCAAAGGCAGTGACTAGAATCACGGTCACTAGTTGATGCTAATGATGTACCATGTGTTAGGAGTACCAACCAAGATTATGGTGATACACCATAGGTCAGAGGTGGTAACCGGAATTATGGTAACTAGTTGATGCTTATGATTTACCATGAGTCAGAGTTGTTGATCAAGATTATTGTAATTGAATCATGTTGATGCAAATGATGAGTTGTTATAACCTTTTCTTAGAGGAATTTGTCAACAAGAGTGTTTGGATAGTCATTATGTATACCTCCCTACCTAAGAAGGAGTGTTGAATTTTGTAGCTGTGGTGGGTATTCATAATTGTTTTTAGCCCTCCAAATAAAGGAAAAAAATAATTATGAAATAATTTTCAAGTCGGCTCCAAGAGAAGGAAGATAAATTTTTTAATTCAATTTATTTTTGACTCCAAAAAGACAATTCAACACTCCATAAGATCAAGTCGGCTCCATCACACCCATTATGCCTCATCAACAACTATAAATATGCCACTTGTCTTCCTCAATACACAATTAATTTGGTATTTGGGATGTTTGTTTTGAGTATTAATGCAAAAAAATATAAAACAAATATATATATATATAGCAGACGCTTCCGTGGACGCTTCACTTCCTAGATTTTTGGAAAATGACGATTCTGCGTCCCCGCTTCGTGCAACATTGCCTGCGCTGCTGTGTAGTGTGCGGGTATGGCAAAAAAATGTGCGTACTTTGTCAATCAATCAACGTCGACAAAGATACAATCCTTGCCCTGTACCATGGGCAACCCTGTGATGAAGTCCATCGAAATACACTCCCATTTCCCCTCTGCAATGGGAAGAGGCTGCAATAATCCTGCGAGATGGCTCATCTCCCTCTTGTTCCTCTGGCAAATGTCGCACCCCCAGATATGCTGGAGTACATCCTCCTTGAGGCCCTTCCATGAGAACCTCTCTCTAATGGCCCTGTAGGTTTTGGTAAACCCCTGATGGTCGGGCAATGGTGAATCATGTGATGCCTAGAGTATCTTCTTCTTGAGATGAGATCCCTCAGTCAAGAAGATCTGGTCCCTGTAGTATATAATCTCATCGACCACCCTGTACCTGTCATCCGCCACCTGCCCATCTAGAACCTCACATGCAAATCTGTCCTAGGAGTACTCTACTAAGAGTCGAGCCCTCCAGTCTGTGTCCAAGCTCATAAGAGACAACGTGGCTGGTCTGCGTGAAAGGGCATCTGCTACCACGTTGTTCTTACCCTTAACATACTCAAGGTCAAAGTCATACGCTTGGATCTTACTGATCCACTTTTGCTGCCTCTCCTGTAGCTGTTTCTGCTCCAAAAAGAACCTGTTGTGATCAGTCCTCACCCTGAATCTGTTACCAGCATAATGCCAGCATCTCCTTGTCGTATATAGAATACAACCTCTTGTGCGAAAGGAGCCTCCGGCTCTCAAAGGCTATTGGGTGACCTCCCTGCATCAACACTGTGCCGATCCCCTCTCCCGACGCATCACACTCCAAAAAAAATGGCTGCGTAAAATCCCGCAATGCAAGCACTAGGCAGCGGCTCATAACCTCCTTGAGCCTGTCAAAGGCTTGCTGTGTTGTATCCGACCAACTGAATGCCCCCTTCCTCGTCAGATCTGTCAGGGGTGCAGCAAGCTGAGAGAAACTCTTGATGAACTTCCGGTAGTAAGTACAAATGCCAATGAATCCCCGAAGTTCTGTCATGTTGCTTAGCTCCTGCAAATCTCTGATGGCCATGATCTTCTCCTCGTGGACTCTCACTCTGTCCACCACTATGATGTGTCCCAAGTACAACATCTCCGTCAACCCAAACTCACACTTGGAGAACTTGGCATAGAACTGCTGCTCCTCCAAGATGTGCAACACTTTCTCAATGTGCTGGAGATGCTCCTCCCAAGTCCTGCTGTAAATGAGGATATCATCAAAGAACATCAACACAAACTTCCTTAAGTAACTACGGAAGATGTGATTCATGCAGGACTGGAATGTAGCTGGGGCGTTAGTTAGCCCGAAGGACATCACCAAAAATTCAAAGTGCCCATAGTGACACCTGAAGGTCTTGGGAATGCCCTGCTCCCTCACTTGAATCTGATGGTACCTAGATCTCAAATAAATCTTTAAGAAGAACCGTGCTCCTTTCAACTCATCCATCAACTCATCGATCCTGGATATGGGGTACCTATTTTTCAGGGTCTTCTTGTTTAGGGCCCTGTAGTCAATGCACATCCTCAATGTGTTGTCCTTCTTCTTCACCAACACCACGAAAGAAGCAAAAGGACTCGTGCTTGGCCGAATGTGCCCAAGAGCCAGCAACTCCTGAATGGCCCGCTCAATCTCATCTTGATAGGCCTTGGGATGCCTATAGGGGGTAGTAATCACTGCCTGTATGCCCTGCTCAAGCTCAATGGTGTGCTCAAACCCCCGGTTCGGTGGTTGTCTGGGTGGAATCTCCCCAAACACTGTGACATACTGGTCAAGGATGGCCTGTATCTCTGGGTGCATCGTCTGCCCTGTAGTCCCTGCCTCTGATGCACGCAGCTCCACTACCCACTCTACATCTCCCTTCTGGAAGACTGCCTCCATTCGATGAGCCGAGATAGTCTGAGGCAGATATGTGTGCTGTCCCTGTATCTTCTCATGCCTCCCTGTCTTCTCATCATCCCACTCCATCTCTAGGGCCTTCCAATATGTCGTGACCTTCCCTAGAGTGATAAGCCACTGAACACCCAGTACCATGTTGGTGTCCAGAATATTGACCACGAAAAAGTGGTCAGTCAATGTGTAGGTGCCCATCGTCACTGATAACTCTGGGACATAACGAGCACACACCATGATCTGATCTCCTGGGACCAAAACTGAAAATCCATCGAAGCTCTCTGTCTGTATGCCTCTCCGCTCAACCATTTGTGCATTGATGAAGTTGTGGGTTGCCCCACTGTCAACCAAAACTGATACTCGTTGGCCACGTACTGTCCCCCGTACGCGCAGCGTCAAATACTTGGGAACTCCTCGCAATGCTGCAAGGGCCCCTCCGGTAGGTGCAAAAGCTGCACCACCTGGTGCTGCTGGTGGAGGTGGCAAAGGATCCTGCGCGGCATGACTATCTCCTGCCTCCACATCATCCTCCTCATCCTCTTCCCCGTTGCTCTCAGAGAAGACCTCAATAAAATGTGCTTTGGCAGCAGCACATCTATGTCCCGGTGCCAACAGCTCCTGACAGGTAAAGCACAACCGCTTCTTCTTCAGCTCCCTCCTGGCATCATCATCAAGCTATGCTCGTCCTGGATTCCCCTTTGGAGGCGGAATCCTCACATCCTTCCCCTTAGGCTGGAAAGCCTGTCTCTGGGGGTAAGGTGTCCGAGTCCTGGGTAAGGCACCCTGAAGTCCCGAGTCCTGCTAATAGCATCCTGGAGTGTGGCTGGTCTAGTGGACCTGACTAGACCCTGAAGTGGCTCTGCTAACCCCTCAACAAACATGTAGATCCTCCGTGCCATGAATAGATCTGGCACCATCACTGAAACCCTCAAGAAGTCTGCAATGTAGGTCTCTAGGTTCCCGATCTATTTGAGCCTCGTCAGCTCAACAAAGTGTTGTTCCGAATCCCTTCGGTCAAACCTCTCCATCAATCTCCTAGTGAACTCGGCATATGTTGTCACTGTGGAGTGTCCAAGTGTAACTAACCCATGGAACCACCAATCCTGGGCCTCACCATCCAAATGTAATGTCGCCACCTTGATGGCCTCTGTCTCTGACATCTGGTTAAGCTGGAAATAGATGTACAACTTCTCCACCCAAGACTTTGTCGAACTGTTTGATGAACCATCAAACGTAGGCAAGTGGAATCTACTAGCTATGCGGTGGGTGTCTCCATCATGATAATGCCAGTATCCTTTGTGATGGTCACGGGGTCTACTATCCCGCTGGAGCTGAACAAAGTCTCTGAATGAGAGAGCATCCCTGAACTCCTGCCCATAGGCCTAGTACTAGGCAAAATAATCGCCCATATGACCGGGCTCTGCCTCCTGCTAGGCTTCGGCCCCCGTGTCTGCTCCTAGAAAAGTGGGCATGGTAGAGCGTGTAGGGGCATGTGAGGCCATCTGCTGAGTAGTATCACGCTGAGTGGCACCCTGCTTTGGCAAATGGTGGGATGTACCTGATCCCTCACAAACCTGGAAAACCCACGGGTTCTCACACTATCTAGCCTCCACTGCCGTGAATCTCTGCCCCATCACCTCAATCTGCCTTGACAGATCCTGCACTGATTTGAGGAGCATGTCTGCAAATCTCTTCCCGTCCTCATCTGCCATCGGATCCTCCTATTCTGTGCCCACCACAGGCTCCTCCTATTCTGTGTTCACCAAAGGCTCCTCCTGTTCTGTGTCCACCACCCGAACAGAGTCTCCCTCTCCGTAGGTGTTCTCCAACCTACGCTCAATATCTCTTTATTTCCTACCTCTATAACAGATGTAGGGCTTCTCCCTCGGTGTCATAGACTGCTAGCTCCATACGCTGAGCCAGATCTATGCTCTGATACCACTGTAATATCCCCTTTTAGGGATATCACTCAAACACAAGCAAACCCCAACTAGAGATGGACTCTCAAGAGATAAAAATAATAGTAGTGCAACATACAATAATGTATACATGAAATATAAGCAGATACTCAAGAAATGCAAAGAGAAATGCTAAGCCATTTTATTATACTGAATAATGGAAAGAGTACAGGAGGTGATCAGAAAGATAGCACCTCAACTTGCACAAGGCAAGTGAAGAAATACACTCAGAATGGTAAGGGAATGGCCTCTCTCTGAACTACGTCCAAGCTGCCGAAGAATTGTTGTGCTGCCGCTACTGCTAGAATCAAATGAGCATTTGGGGTTGTTCCCCTCCTCAGAAAATGCTGAAACTTTGGAATCAACCTCTGCTCAATAAACCCAGAAAGCTTTTCTGAAATAGCTAACCCCCGAAAATCACCCGCGTGAGGATCTATGCTATCCCTCAAGGCTCTGCGCTTCCAATGAATAGAACCCTTCAAAACTATGCCCGAAACTCTTCCAAAAATCCTCCAATATGCAAGGGTTGATCCCTTGCTCAATCCCCCAGCTCAAATCCTCCACATAAACTCAATCCGGAGCTCCTACCAAAAGAAATTGCGTCCTCCTCTCTCAAGACTGCGCAATCATCAAATGCTCAGTTCCTCCTCAACTCCAAGGATCGATCCTCCTGCAAAAGACTGATGAAACTACCTTGCCCGAGCAGGCACTCGAAGTCCCCCGGGGCTAAGGGTGAGATCTCCGAACGGAGACACTTGACGCACTAAACAGTGTTGCAGACAGGCTAAACAACCAGTGTGCTCTGAGTCGAAGTGACTAGCTCAATTGCTCATAATCGAATGCCAAAATGAGGAGGCTCCCCTCTCCTTTATAGCGTTGGCCTCTCTCAAAATCCTAAGGCCCACCTCCTCCAACGTAGCCTCTCTCTTGCCACGTGCTTCTCTCCATTTGCGCAATCCCTCCAAGTGTCCACGTGGGCCCCTACCCTACGTGGTCCTTTGGCCCCCTTGGCTCCCCTTTTAAGTTACAACGTTGTGCTACTAGGGAGTGACTTTATTCAAAAAGTGAGTTATGTCCCCCTTTCCTCACCTTTTTATTTATAAATAACTATAGAAGGCAAAATTGAGCAAAATCGAATATTCCAATTAGCCATGGCTAATTAGGAATATTACATGGGGGTTGTGAGCTTGTTGGTTGGAGACTACTAGGGTTTGGTAGCTTGGTACTATTCATATTCGTATTGGATATGTACCTAGCTTGGGTATCCATTGTCATAGTAGAGACATGGCCCCAACTCGACGGTGACCAACTACTGAGAGAGACGGTGCAATGCAATCTATGGCTGGGTGGTGCATCCAAGGTCTACAGCTAGTCAGTCAATTATGATAGATGAGTGTTTAAAAACTATTTTATGTATGTTTTATGGATTTTTTTCGCATGTTATTTTATTTTTCTATCATGTTATGTATAATGCATTATGTTCACAATATAAGTAACAAACACATGGGCATCACCCCAGTTGGGTAACTTGGGGATGTCAATGTTGAAGAATCTGGGGCAATTATAGCTAAAGAGATTCTTCTTAGCACGATAACTATTTGTGAGGTATAGTATCTTTAGATTATTAGCACAATATTTTCTTGATATAATTAGTGTGTGTATTTCTTACTTCATCAAATAGCTACCAAAACAAAGAGACAAGAACACACGATGTTGGCTTTCTGCCAAGGCCAAAACCTCTCCCTCTTGGAGAGGAAAACCCCCACAAAATTCTTCTTATAGAGATTCCAATTGACGAATACCAAGACCATGACCCTTGACCTACTATGCCACTCCAAGACCAAGACATCAACCCTCTTCGTTGTCACTGTTGAGATCATCATTATGCTGGACCATTCAAGCCATTACTACTTTACCACTCAGATCTTCATTCTTGTTGCTCCATGATCGTTCCTTCATCGAGCTTTTCAACATCACAATGAGATCTTTATATACATGAATGAGAGTTGCACTGAGATCACTATTGTATCATAGTTGCACCACTGATATCTTCATTGGAATACCACCGAGATCATGATTGCATCATGATTGTGTATGTCGAGATAAGATTATGTATGTTGAGACTATGATTGTGTATACTTCTGAACTGTGCTCTTCACCAAGACTATAGCTATGCCCTCCTTGCACCGAGGTCTGCTGCAACTATGCTGAGACTCTATGGTTATTTCATTTAAGGCATTCCTCCTCTAGTTATGTATTGCATGCCCTTTTCTGCCCAACATGCGTCAACATGTGTGTCAAGGTAATTATTATGTGCCAATGCTTCTCAACATATGTGTCTAGGTCCATGCTCAACCTCTATGCAATATGCCCCTTGACCCAAGCGTCCTCAAGTCAAGTGACCAAACTCCATAGGGCTAGGTGCCTAGCACTCCTCCTTCAAGGTAGGTACCTCTCGTAATCAAGGAAATGACCTCCCCATTGTGTGCACCCAATGGGCTAGTCATAATGTTGATTAGGATAACAACCTCCTAGGTAAATGCATCATGCTAGCACTCTAGGCAAGGTCAATCGTCCACCCAAACTAAGCCATCTGTATGTCCATCAAGCATCTCCTATGGACTAGACCTAGCACTCTCCTAGCTATGTGAAAACTCTTTTGGAATAACCACAAAAGCTAACAAAGCACCAATGAAAGAGTTTAGAAGGTCAAAGGATAGGGGATGATAAGAAATCTCCCACGAAAGAAAGAGAAAAGGGGTAAGGGGGGTTTTCCCAAGGAAGAGTAATTCCAATTCACTAATAATGGCTTCAACCCAAAAGAAGCCATCAAAAGGATGAACTAAATTGACACTCATCATAGAGAAATGACATAGTCACCAAAATTATAACAAAATAATGTGTGACCTAGCCTACTTCCCACTCTTCAAGGGTTATCATGGATAAAAAGATAACTTAAATCACTCAGGATGCAATGGAAATATGAAGAAAAGGAATATTTTGGCCAAAAAAGAGGTTGACAAGGTTGTATTTCTTCTCATTTTAGAGGATCTAGCTCCATGCTTCACATTTTTGCTTATGTGATTCTAAAAGAACAGAAAATAGTTCACTTCCTCAATTTCATTCATCTCAACCTTATTACACTATTCTAGCGCACAAAATAAAAATAGAGGAGAGGTGTTACCCACCAAAATGGGTAACCCTAGCAAAAAAATGTTCTCCTATTTTGGATATCCGACCAGCCAACAACCCTACACATTAGCTTGACGATGATGACATGTCAGCTCCTCCACCATCCGCCCCAGTAACGATACCTGTCGCTATCCAGCACTCCTCTTGAATGATGGGATATCACTCAACATGTACTTTGATCATTTTGCAATTTGGTGCTTTTACTTAGTGTTTTGGGAATTTAGTATGGAGAAAGGGGTGATCTAGATGATTGACTGATATCGGCTATAAATTTGTTTTCTCACTTTACCAAGGGGGTTAATTTTTATCCCTAGTCCAATGGGACTTCACCTAAGGACTTAGGATTCTAGGAGGGGCACTACTTGGAAGACCTAGATTTGAAATAGCGTGTTCATTCTCCCTTTACCATACATAACACCTTCCACAACACATTATAAGCTCTTGATACTATCTCTATTCTTCGGGTTCAACTGCCATTGGTTCATTGGGATTTGGTGCTCTCTTATCTACATATTTGAGTAGGGCCAAAAAACATTGCCCTGAAGATTGATGTAGCTAAAAGAATGGAAAGGCATAATATGGCCACAATGAAAGAAAATAAGATCAAAATGCAAAAGATGGTCGAGACATAATTTAGCGCGTGGGCAAAAGCCAAGCATGATCTCCACTCTGCTCATTAGCCATCACCCAGTTCCAAAGTACTCGATGCTCCATCTCATCGAAAGGAACCCTTGCATGTACCAACCCTAATTAGTGACAAACCACCACATCTTAAGGGATAAATTAAATTCTATATTATAAAAATCAAGCTTTGACCCTTGAGCTATGCGCCAAAACACAAATCATTAAAAAAATAAAAATAAAAGGTGCACCAAAGAGGTGGGAAAAGAAGGACAAGCAACGTAGCTCATGCATCCATGATTTCTCCCTCCATTACATCTATACACTCAAGATGTGAACTCTCGTTAGTTGGTCTCCTGACCATGGCACTTGGCCATGAATGTTCTTCCTTTCCATTGTCACTTATTTACAGCAATGCCTATTGATTGAATGGTTAAATACTTAGCCACCCCTACAAAGGTAGGCAACACCTTTAATGGACTTGATCTAGTAAAATATTTCAAGGTGATCCCAGTTTGAAGTATTAATATGCCCTAAGTGCTTCAGTAGGGTCCACTTAGATGCATTTATGATCTTAGTCTCTAAAGAGTGGTTGCTTTCACTTGACTTTCGGTTGATTTTGGCAAGTTATCCAAAGCATTAGAGGTCTTGAGGGCACCCCACTCCACATAATTCCCAGGCCATATCCTACATTCTAGAGAGCATGATGACATTACAGATGCAATGTTGCCCACTTTTGTCAGAGCGTTATGCATTTTGATGACTTCGGCAATTAATTTGCATCCTAGAGCAGCCCAAGGAGCTAGAACATTGGGATTCTCTTTCCTAGAATGGAGGATCTTTGGTGATGTACCAACAGACAAAACATGCCCCCAAGTTGGCCTTCACTCTACTTGATGGGCATGCCATGATCCAGGGCTCAAAGGAGGATTGTTATTCTTGGTATGATCGAGGACGTCTTGTTGCACCCGATGGAGCCCTAACGCTAGAGATACGAGGCAACACATTTCTCACTTGAAACCCATGGAGATGATGTCTGGCACCCACAATTGAATTTTCGACCCTTGGAGCTGCTTTGATGTGTGATTTGGGGATTTCCCCGAGATGGAGGATGATCATGACGCTTGAAGACAATTTTGAGCCTTGTCTTTGCCTTGATGGAGCATTTTGATCCCTAAAACAATATGAAGTCATCACCTTTTTAAGTCTACGTCACACACATTTATGCTTATCTTGGCATATAAAGCTAGTGGGTTGGCTTGTAACCCAATTTTACTTTTGTCCACTGAAAAATCAAACTTGCGTAGGGGATTTTAATTAGAAATTAGAAGAAATAGACCTCATATAAATATAGAATCACCTTTTTCATTTTGTTTTTATTTGATTTCTAAGGATAAATAATTAAATTATTTAAGTGACTTGTACTATAATCTCAATTGCGGATTAGGATTTAATTCTAGCCATTGATCACTTAGGAGATTAGGGTTAGTGATTTTGTCTTAATGAAATTATAAAATAAGCCTAAGGGAAAGGCGAAGACAACAATTCTTGAGGAAGCGGTTTTCTTAAGAGAAAGAGGCTAATTTAGACTGAAGAGAAGTGAGAAGAATTGCAACAAGGAATTACAGAAAAAATTTCAGGGGAATCCAAGTTGAGGGCAGAGAGAGGCCAGGTCAAATGAATAGGAGGGCCAAAATATACAGAGTCCAAATTTTTTAAGTGTGCAAGGGTCATACGAGGGAAAAGAGAGGGGACAAATTGTTGGTGAGGGAGGCTTAATTTTCTTGAGGTTGAGTTTCTTTAGTAGTGCAAATTTCCACAGGCCCATTTTTCATAGTAGGATCGAGTTCCAAGTTCTCAATAGTTGTAATTTTCTATGTATTCTCTATGGGCCTAAGCCCAAATTTTGGGGAGGAAATTAATATGAAAGAAGATTGCGTTGGGAACAAATGTAATGTTGTAGTGTGATTGACTTCCATAGTTTACTTCCTTTGCATTTTATTTTCTGAGTTAGTATACCATCATGTTTCTTTTATTAACAATTTCATAAATATTTGAGATAATGCTTTTTTGGGTTTTTAATAAATTTTTAAAAGTAAAGTAAATCAGATCTGGGATAAAAGAATTTAACACCCTTCCCTTTATATAAAATAGGTAACGGAGGAACACATAAAACATGAACTAAGTCCATACAAGTAACCAACAAGGAAGACACACATTGAGCACTATATTATACACAATAAAAGGATAACAAGTGTCATACTTGGGTTCTACAAAAACCCAATGTGGTACATGTTACCACCCATTTTGTCGGTAATATCCCTAGGAGAAATTTTTTCTCCGAGATGGTCCTCAATGGACAACAAGCAACCCCTTGTAGCCATAAGCTAGCTCAGTGCGTCATTTCTCTGCCACCTGAGCCAACGATGTGGTCCCTCGACCATCTTCCATGATCGTATGTTTGAAAGTGGGCCTCCCGAATCTAAAGGTATGCCTTGTCATTTTGAAATAGAGTATTGTAGTTTGCTTCTCATGGACACTTTTGGGCATGGATTAATGGGGGATTCGGCAGAAAGGATGGGCCAAGTCTGTGCTTTTGTCCCCTACACCCCTTTTAGGAATTAACCTTCGATTCTAGTCCTGTGGGATCATTTTTACTAATCATTTGGTTTCAGGGATGGTATTTCACGGGAAACCTTGATTTTGGTTGAGTGGTCCCGCTCCCTTATCCGCTTATATTACCCTCTTTGCATTCATTATCACCCCATCCATATTTTCTCGCACTTGAGTCCACATCCCTCCATCGTGTCCACATAGGGTTAGCTCCCCCCTTCCCCTTGCCCACACCTTGGGTAATGGCCTGGAATGAAGCCCGAAGGTTGATGCAGCTGAAAAGAAAGTTAAAAGCATATATGGCGACATTCAACAGGAAAAGTACCAAAAAATGCAAAAGATGGTAGGGACGAAATCATTTAGCACGTGGGCAAAAGCCAATACATGAGTTGTACCCCATTATCATGGCCACCGGCCTGATCCCTACAGGTTGTATGAGCCTCTCTCATTATATAGGAACCCATGATTGTCTCGACCCCTGGTGGGCAATGAACCGCCCCACCTTGAAAGGGGGAATTCACTGTTATGTCTTATACATCATGCTCTAACCCCTTGAGCCCCAAGCAGTTAATCAAAGAAAATCACAAAAAGGAAAAAGGTATTAAAGGAGGGTGGAAAAATCAAGGTCGGGCACCTCATGTTCCATGTTTCTGTTCAAGTGTGGGTTCCCTCTTATTAGCTACCCTTGTACCCCAGCATGTGACCCATGTCCCTACTTATTACCTATTTAGTGTCTCATGTCCGACCCCTGGTGGGCAATGAACCGCCCCACCTTGAAAGGGGGAATTCACTGTTATGTCTTATACATCATGCTCTAACCCCTTGAGCCCCAAGCAGTTAATCAAAGAAAATCACAAAAAGGAAAAAGGTATTAAAGGAGGGTGGAAAAATCAAGGTCGAGGCACCTCATGTTCCATGTTTCTGTTCAAGTGTGGGCTTCCCTCTTATTAGCTACCCTTGTACCCCAGCATGTGACCCAGGGCTGCCCCTTCTCATTCCCTACTTCATTCACCTATTTTTCACGTGCCACCACCTCTCGAACGATGTACCTTGACTATATTGTCCCCTTTAGAAGTAGAAACCACCTAATAGGATTATTGGTTAACCCCATTTGGAATTAGGAGGCATTGGCACATCTCGAAGCCCATTATGGAAGGGCAGGCCATTATGAAGTCCCCACCTGTGGTCCATGATTAGGTTGGCTCATTTACTCGATTTCTCTAATGATTTGTTGTACTGGAAGACTAGGGGACGCATTGCACCTTATGGAGGATTGCAAATGGTTTCCATCTTGGGTTTGGTCTCCCTATACGAGGTCCTAATCCTCCAAAGGGCTACATTGGCACATGTAGGGTGAGCATTGAGAGTCATGGGCCTCTATAGCAGAAGATTACAATCCATGGATTCCCACAACCATTCAGAGATTGCTCATGGTTCACTTATGGGATGAGAAGGAAGCACTTGATCCATCATGCCCAGCCGGCTCCAAATCTACACCATACACTTGGGAGATGATCCACGACTTCCACGATGATGTGGCATCACTCACACCATCATCCTAGTCCTTGAGGGAACCCTACAGGTATCTTCGATTTGTTTGGAGACCCATGAGGACACTTGTGTGCCCCCAGATGTTATTTCGAGCACCAGAGGTTATTACAAGGGGCCAACCCCTTTCCCATTGCTTTTGAGGGTCCTTGTCTTCATTATGGCACCCACGGACCTCATTAGGCCTCTTAGAGGGCCCTACAACATGCATAGATTATTATTTGACCTCTTGAGAGGCTTATCTTTTCATTTATGAGCTAGTTTGGTGGGCTTGTCACCAAACGTTGTATTATGAGAACATTATCTTATTTTTAGGGCTTATGTAAACCAAGGAGGCTAATTCGAACTCCTAAGTTGTGTATAAATACAAGTGAGGTGAAATCATTTCTCATCATCACTTTGGATTGGATCTCTCTCTTGTTTAGAGAATTTCGCACTTTTTTCTGGAGGATGAATTAGAACTTTTATGGATGAATTTTGATGTATGGTTGTTGGTCTATCTTCTCTTGGAGCTTCTCTATTATCATATTTGAATGGTTGGATATACTCTATTGCATGTAAGTAATGCAGTACGAAATTTTGATGTTATTCTTGTTACTTTTTGTCATATATGTTGGACTGGGATTTCAGTTGTTTTAGGGCTAATTGTTGCATGCAATTATTGCTTAATATTGTGGAATTGTCTCTATTATAACGTTACCTCCATGTATGGGCCATGTAGTGTGAGCGAAATATCCTAGGGGTAAAATTTGACCTCGGTAAGCAATTCCTCTTTTGCATTTGAAGTATAAAAGTTGCAAGATTGCTTT
Source organism: Pinus taeda (assembly GCA_000404065.3). Taxonomy (NCBI): domain Eukaryota; kingdom Viridiplantae; phylum Streptophyta; class Pinopsida; order Pinales; family Pinaceae; genus Pinus; species Pinus taeda. Next base: position 18,305 of record APFE030640351.1, read on the forward strand.
CACTTAACCTAGAGGGTTTGTGAAGTAATTTTGAGGCCTCCTTGATTGGGAACCAAGAAATATTACACATAATCAACATAGACTCCATTCTCCCAAGGATTAGGGCATTGATCTGCCAAGGGTGGTCACCAAATTCTTATTCTTTCACCTTTTCCCAAGTCTATTACCATTGGGATGCCTAGGGCATCAATTTCCTGACAAGTTAGGCACTAAAAAAAATCGATCTCCCAGGATCTCCTACGTTGGCCTTTCCTCTAGCCCTCCTCCAAATTTGAAGACATTCCAATGATGGAGTTGGGAGAAAAGCCAAGACCTAGCTCCGAGACCAGAACTTGCCCTACCATCCCCAAGGCTAGCACTTCCCAGGGTCAAACCAACATCTTGAGCAATTATATTTTCTTTAATCCTCTCCCCACCTTGTCTAGGGTAAGAATATCATTGGTTGCTACATTCCTTCCACATACCCTAGACTAGGTCCACTTGGCCCCGTGTGGTCCCACTCCTTTGAAAGACCATCCTTCAAGAACCATCCGAGATACCAATTCCAACAAGGATTTTAGGGATTGGGAAACTCCTTCACAAGTCTTATCCCATAAACCTAACCCTCAAATCCTCTCCTCCTTCCCCTAGATTACCTGGTACCTTGCTTACAAAGCAAGCAATCTTTATCCTTCAAATTCTGGGAAAGGGATATCCGGGTCACTCATATCCATTGACTTATCCTTCATTAGTGACCCCACACATACCGAGTCTCATCCCATTGGTGAAATTCCGCAAATAGAAGGGAGCCTTAGCTGTGGTGACAGTGGACTAAGACTCCATTTGTTGCCCTTGGCCTACCATTTGCCCTCTAGGGATTCCCTTTAGGTCCCCTTCTAGTTTGGGCGGTAACAATACACAATCCAAGCATGATCCTCCTTAGGCTCAATGCCCCCTCCTCTAAGATGGTGCACTCTCCAACCCATTGCTAGACCAACACCACTACCTCTCCCATGGTGTTTCACTCTCCAAGTGTCCTCATTTAAGGCATTCCTCCTCTAGTTCTGTATCACATGCCCTTTTCTGCCCAACATGCCTCAACATGTGTGTCAAGGTGGTTATTATGTGCCAATGCTTCTCAACATATGTGTCTAGGTCCATGCTCAACTTCTATGAAGTATGCTCCTCAACCCAAGCGTCTTCAAGTCAAGTGTCCAAACTCCATAGGGCTAGGTGCCTAGAACTCCTCCTTCGAGGTAGTTATCTCTCGTAATCAAGCAATTGACCTCCCCATTGTGAGCACCCAATGGTCTAGTCATAATGATGATTAGGATAACAACCTCCTAGATAAATGCATCATGCTAGCACTCTAAACAAGGTCAATCATCCACCCAAATTAAGCCATCGATATGTCCATCAAGCATCTCCTATGGACTAGGAGACCTAGCACTCTCCTAGTTATGTGAAAACACTTTTGCAATAACCCCAATAACTAACAAAGCACCAATGAAAGAATTTAGAAGGTCAAAAGATAGGCGAGGATAAGAAATCTCCCATGAAAGAAAGAGAAAAGGGGTAAGGGGGAGTTTTCCCAAGGAAGAGTAATTCCAATTCACTAACAATGGCTTCAACCCAAAAGGAGCCATCAAAAGGATGAACTAAATTGACACTCATCATAGATAAATGACATAGTCACCAAAATTATAACAAAATAATGTGTGACCTAGCCTACTTCCCACTCTTCAAGGGATATCTTGGCTAAAGAGATAACTTAAATCACTCAGGGTCCAATGGAAATATGAAGAAAAGGAAAATTTTGGCCAAAAAGAGAGGTTGACAAGCTGTATTTGTTCTTGTTTTAGAGGATCTAGCTCCATGCTTCACATTTTTGCATTTGTGATTCTAAAAGAAGAGAAAATAGTTACTTCCTCAATTCCATTCATCTCAACCTTATTACACTATTCTAGCGCATAAAATAGAAATAGAGGAGAGGTGTTACCCACCAAAATGGGTAACCATAGCAAAAAAAAGGTTCTCCTATTTTGGATATCTGACCAGCCAACAGCCCTACACATTAGCTTGATGATGATGATATGTCATCTCCTCCACCATCTGCACCAGTAACTATACCTGTCACTATCCAGCACTCCTCTTCAATGATGGGATACCACTCAACAAGTACTTTGATCATTTTGCAATTTGGTGTTTTTACTTAGTGTTTTGGGCATTTAGTATGGAGAAAGGGGTGATCTAGATGATTGACCGATATCGGCTATAAATTTGTTTTCTCACTTTACCAAGGGGGTTAATCTTTATCCCTAGTCCAATGGGACTTCCCCTAAGGACTTAGGGTTCTAGGAGGGGCACTACTTGGAAGACCTAGATTTGAAATAGCATGTCCATTCTCCCTTTACCATACATAGAACCTTCAACAACACATTATAAGCCCTTGATACTATCTCTATTCTTTGGGTTCAACTGCCATTGGTTCATTGGGATTTGGTGCTCTCTTATCTACATATTTGAGTAGGGCAAAAAAACATTGCCCTGGAGGTTCATGCAACTAAAACAATGGAAAGGCATAATATGGCCACAATGAAAGAATATAATATCAACATGCAAAAGATGGTCGAGACATAATTTAGCGCGTGGGAAAAAGCCAAGCATGATCTCCACCCTGCTCATTAGCCATCACCCAGTTCCAAAGTACTTGATGCTCCATCCCATCAAAAGGAACCCTTGCATGTCCCAACCCTAATTAGTGACAAACCACCACATTTTAAGGGGTAAATTAAATGCTATATTATTAAAATCAAGCTTTGACCCTTGAGCTATGCACCAAAACACAAATCATTATAAAAAAAGTAAAAGGTGCACCAAATGGGTGGGAAAAGAAGGACAAGCAAGGTAACTCATGCATCCATGATTGCTCCCTCCATTACATCTATACACTGAAGATGTGGACTCTCATTAGTTGGTCTCCTGACCATGGCACTTGGCCATGAATGTTCTTCCTTTCCATTGTCACTTATTTACAACATTGCCTATTGATTGAGTGGTTAACCTTAGAAATACCACCTCCACTTAGGGGCTAGAAGAACCTAATAGGGTTGAAAACTTAGCCACCCCTACAAAGGTAGGGAACGCCTTTAATGGACTTGATCTAGTAAAATATTTCAAGGTGATCCCAGTTTGAAGTATTAATATGCCCTAAGCGCTTCAGTATGGTCCACTTAGATGCATTTATGATCTTAGTCTCTAATGAGTGGTTGCTTTCAGTAGAATTTGAGATGATTTTGATAGGTTATCCAAAGCATTAGAGGTCTTGAGGGCACCCCACTCCACATAATTCCCAGGCCATATCCTACATTCTAGAGAGCATGATGGCATAACAGATGCAATGTTGCCCACTTTTGGCATAGCGTTATGCGTTTTGATGACTTCGGCAATTAATTTTCATCCCAGAGCAGCCTAAGGAGCTAGAACATTGGGCTTCTCTTGCCTAGCATGGACGATCTTTAGTGATGTACCAATGGAAGAAACATGCCCCCAAGTTGGCCTTCACTCTACTTGATGGGCATGCCATGATCCAGGGCTCAAAGGAGGATAGTTATTCTTGGTATGATTGAGGACGTCTTGTTGCACCCGATGGAGCCTTAACACTAGAGCTACGAGGCACCACATTTCTCACTTGAAACCCATGGAGATGATGTCTGGCACCCACAGCTGGATTTTCGACCCTTGGCGCTACTTTGATGTGTGATTTGGGGATTTCCCTGAGATGGAGGATGATCATGATGCTTGAAGACATTTTTGAGCCTTGTCTTTGCCTTGATGGAGCATTTTGATCCCTAAAACAATATGAAGTCATCTCATTTTGAGGTCTACGTCACACACATTTATGCTTATCTTGGCATATTATATTATAAAGCTAGTGGGTTGGCTTGTAACCCGATTTTACTTTTGACCATTGAAAAATCAAACTTGCGTAGGGGCTTTTAATTAGAAATTAGAAGAAGTAGACCTCATATAAATAGAGAATCACCAAATTCATTTTGTTTTTATTTGATTTCTAAGGATAAATAATTAAATTATTTAAGTGACTTAGAATATAATCTCAATTGAGGATTAGGATTTAATTCTAGCCATTGATCACTTAGGAGATTAGGGTTAGTGATTTTGTCTTAATGAAATTATAAAATAAGCCTAAGGGAAAGGTAAAGACACGACAATTATTGAGGAAGCAATTTTTTTAGGAGAAAGAGGCTAATTTAGACTAAAGAGAAATAAGAAGAATTGCAACAAGGAATTTCAGAAGAAATCTAAGGGGAATCCAAGTTGAGGGCAGGGAGAGGCCAAGTCAAATGAATAGGAGGGCCAAAATATATAGAGGCCAAATTTCTTAAGTGTGCAAGGGTCATACGAGGGAAAAGAGGGGCCAAATTGCTAGTGAGGGAGGCTTAATTTTCTTGAGGTTGAGTTTCTTCAGTAGTGGAAATTTCCACAATCTCATTTTTCATTTTTCCCAATAGTTGTAATTTTCTATGTATTCTCTATGGGCCTAAGCCCAAATTTTGGGGAGGAAATTAATATGAAAGAAGATTGCGTTGAGAAACAATTTGATGTTGAAGCGTGATTGATTTCCCTAGTTTACTTCCATTGCATTTTATTTTCTGAGTTAGTATACCATCATGTTTTATTTTATCAGCAACTTCAGAAATATTTGAGATAAATATTTTCTGGGTTTTTAATAAATTTTTGAAGTAAAGTAAATTAGATCTAGGATAAAAGAATTTAGCACCCTTCCCTTTATATAAAATAGGCAAGGGAGGAAAACATAAAACATGAACTAATTCCATACAAGTAACCAATAAGGAAAACCCATATTGAGCACTATATTATAAACAATACAAGGATAACAAGTGTCATACTTGGGTTCTACAAAAACCCAATGTGGTACATGTTACCCACCATTTTGTGGGTACTATCCGTAAGAGAAATTGTTTCTCCAAGATGGTCCTCAGCCAACAACAAGCAACCCCTTGCAGCCATCAGCTAGCTCATTGCGCCATTTCTCTGCCACCTGAGCCAGCCATGTGGTCCTTCGACCATCTGCCATGATCGTATGTTTGAAGGTGGGCCTCCCGAATCTAAAGGTATGCCTTGACATTTTGAAATAGAGTATTGTAGTTTGCTTGTCATGGACACTTCTGAGCATGGATTAATGGGGGGATTCGGCTGAAAGGATGGGCTGTGCTTCTGTCCCCTACACCCCTTTTAGGAATTAACCTTAGATTCTAGTCCTGTGGGATCTCGTTTACTGATCATTTGGTTTCAAGAATGGTATTTCACGGGTAACCCTGATTTTGGTTGTGTGGTCCCGCTCCCTTATCCGCTTATATTACCCTCTTTCCATCATTATCACCCCATCCATATTTTCTCCCACCTGGGTCCACATCCCTCCACCGAGTCCACATAGGGTTAGCTCGCCCCTTCCCCTTGCCCACACCTTGGGTCATGGCCTAGAATAAAGCCCAGAGGTTGATGTAGCTGAAAAGAAAGTGAAAAGCATATATGGCCACATTCAATAAGAAAAGTACCACAAAATGCAAAGATAGTCGGGACAAAAGCATTTAGCACGTGGGAAAAAGCCAATACATGAACTCTACCCCATTATCATGGCCATTAGCCTAGTTCCTACAAGTTCTATAATCCTCCCTCATCATATAGGAACCCATGATTGTCCAGACCCTTGGTGAGCAATGAACCACCCCACCTTAAAAGGGGGAATTCACTGTTATATCTTATACATCATGCTCTAACCACTTGAGCCCCGAGCAATTAATCAAAGAAAATCACAAAAAGTCAAAAGGTATTAAAGGAGGGTCGAAAAATCAAGGTCGAGGCACCTCATGTACCACGATTGCTCCCTCCCACACATTATAAACCCAAGTGTGGGCTTCCCTCTTATTAGCTACCCTTGTACCCCAGCATGTGACCGAGGGTTTCCCTTCTCATTCCCTATTTCATTCACCTATCTATCACGTTCCACCACCTCTTAAAGGATGTATCTTGACTATATTATCCCCTTTAGAAGTAGAAACCACCTAATAGGATTATTGGTTAACCTCATTTGGAATTAGGAGGCATTGGCACATCTCGAAGCCCATTTTGGAAGGGAAGGCCATTATGAAGTCCCCACCTGTGGTCCATGATTAGGTATGCTCATTTACTTGGTTTCTCTAATGACTTGTTGCACTGGAAGGCTACGAGACGCATTGGATCTTATGCAAGATTGCAGATGGTTTCCATCTTGGGTTTGGTCTCCCTATATGGGGTCCTAATCCTCTAGAGGGCTACATTGACACATGTAGGGTGAGCATTGAGAGCCATTGGCCTCCACATCAGAAGATTACAATCGATGGATCCCCACATCCATTCAGAGATTTCTCGTGGTTCACTTATGGGACAAGGTGGATGCACTTGATCCATCATGCCCAGCCGGTCGCATATCTACACCATACACTTGGGAGATGATTTAGGACTTCCATGATGATGTGGCGTCACCCACACCATCATCCTAGCCCTTGAGGGACGCCTACAAGTATCTTTGATTTGTTTGAAGACCCATCAAGACACTTGTGTTCCCCCAGATGTTATTTGGAGCACCACAGGTTATTACAAGGAGCCAACCCCTTGCCCATTGCTTTTGAGGGTCCTTGTCTTCATTATGGCAACCATGGACCTCACTAGGCCTCTTAAAGGGCCCTACGACATGCATAGATTATTATTTGACCTCTTGAGAGGCTTATCTTTTCATTTATGAGCTCGTTTGGTGGGCTTGTCACCAAACGTTGTATTATTAGAACATTATTTTATTTTTAGGGCTTATGTAAGCCAAGTAGGCTAATTCGAACTCTTAAGTTGTGTATAAATACAAGTGAGGTGAGATCATTTCTCATCATCACTTTGGATTGCATTTCTCTCTTCTTTAGAGAATTTCGCACTTTTTTCTGGAGGATGAATTGGAGCTTTTATGGATGAATTTTGATGTATGGTTGTTGGTTTATCTTCTCTTGGAGATTCTCTATTGTCATTTGTGAATTGATGTTATTCTTGTTACTTTTTGTCATATATGCTAGACTGGGATTTTAGTTGTTTTAGGGCTAATTGTTGCATGCAGTTATTGCTTATTATTGTGGAATTGTCTCTATTATAACATTCCCTCCATGTATGGGCCATGTAGTGTGAGCGAAATATCCTAGGGCTAAAATATGAACTCGATAAGCAATTCCTCTTGTGCATTTGCAGAATAAAAGCTGCAAGATTACTTTCACTTGACCTAGAGGGTTTGTGAAGTAATTTTGAGGCCTCCTTGATTGGGAACCAAGAAATATTACACATAATCAACATAGAATCCATTCTCCCAAGGATTAAGGCACTGATCTGCCAAGGGTGGTCACCAAAACTCTTATTCTTTCACCTTTTTCCAAGTCTAGTCCCATTGGGGTGCCTAGGAACATCAATTTCCTGACAAGTTAGGCACTAAACAAATTCGATCTCCTCGGGTCTTCTGTGCTGGCCTTTCCTCTAGTCCTCTTCCAAATTTGAAGACATTCCGACGGTGGAGTTGGGAGAAAAGCCAAGTCCTAGCTCCGAGACCAAAACTTGCCCTGCCATCCCGAAGGCTAGCACTTCCTAGGGTCAAACCAACATCTTGAGAAATTATATTTTTTTTATCCTCTCCCCACCTTGTCTAGGGTAAAAATATCATTGGTTGCTACATTCCTTCCTCATACCCTGGACCGAGTCCACTTGGCCCCATGTGGTCCCACTCCTTTGAAAGACCATCCTTCAAGAACCATCCGAGATACCAATTCTAACAAGGATTTTAGGGATTGGGAAACTTCTTCGCAATTCTTATCCCATAAACCTAACCCTCAAATCCTCTCCTCCTTTCCCTAGATTACCTAGTGCCTTGCTTACAAAGCAAGCAAACTTTATCCTTCAAATTCTGGAAAATGGATATCTAGGTCCCTCATATCCATTGACTTATCCTTCATTAGTGACCCCACACATACCGAGTCTCCTCCCATCGGTGACATTCCGTAAATAGAAGGGAGCCTTAGTTGTGGTGACACTGGACTAAGACTCCATTTATTGCCCTTGGCCTAGCGTTTGCCCTTTAGGAATTCCCTTTAGGTCCCCTACTAGTTTGATCGGTAAGAGTACACAATCCAAGCATGATCCTCCTTGGGCTCAATGTCGCCTCCTCTAAGATGGTGCTCCAACACATTGCTAGACCAACACCACTCCCTCTCACATGGTGTTTCACTCTCCAAGTGTCCTCATTTAAGGCATTCCTCCCCTAGTTATGTATCACATGCCTTTTATGCCCAAAACACCCCAACATGTGTGTCAAGGTAGTTATTATGTGCCAATGCTTCTCAACCTATGAGTCTAGGTCCATGCTCAACCTCTATGAAGTATGCTCCTCGACCCAAGCATCCTCAAGTCTAGTCTCCAAACTCCCTAAGGCTAGGTGCCTAGAACTCCTCCTTCGAGCTAGGTATCTCTCGTAATCAAGCAAATGACCTCCCCATTGTGTGCACCCATTGGGCTAGTCATAATGTTGACTAGGATAACAACCTCCTAGGTAAATGCATCATGCTAGCACTCTAAACAAGGTCAATCATCCACACAAACTAAGCCATCCATATGTCCATCAAGCATCTCCTATGGACTAGGAGACCTAGCACTCTCCTAGCTATGTGAAAACACTTTTGGAATAGCCCCAAAAGCTAACAAAGCACCAATGAAAGAATTTAGAATGTCAAAAGATAGGTGAGGATAAGAAATCTTCCATGAAAGAAAGAGTAATTCCAATTCACTAACAATGGCTTCAACCCAAAAGGAGCCATCAAAAGGATGAATTAAATTGACACTCATCACAGAGAAATGACATAGTAACCAAAATTATTACAAAATAACGTGTGACCGAACCTACTTCCCACTCTTCAAGGGATATCTTGGCTAAAGAGATAACATAAATCACTTAAGGTCCAATGGAAATATGAAGAAAAGGAAAATTTTGGCCAAAAGTAGAGGTTGACAAGGTTGTATTTGTTCTTGTTTTAGAGTATCTAGCTACACGCTTCACATTTTTGCATATGTGATTCTAACAGAACAGAAAATAGTTCACTTCCTCAATTCCATTCATGTGAGCCTTATTACACTATTCTACCGCATAAAATAAAAATAGAGAGGTGTTACCCACCAAAATGGGTAACCCTAACAGATAAAATGTTCTCCTATTTTGGATATCTGACCAGCCAACAACCCTACACATTAGCTTGACGATGATGATATGTCGGCTCCTCCACCATCTGCACCAATAACTATACCTGTCACTATCCAGCACTCCTCTTGAATTATGGGATACCACTCAACAAGTACTTTGATCATTTTGCAATTTGGTGCTTTTACTTAGTGTTCTGGGCATTTAGTATGGAGAAAGGGGTGATCTAGATGATTGACCAATATCGGCTATAAATTTGTTTTCTCACTTTACTAAGGGGGTTAATTTGTATCCCTAGTCCAATGGTACTTCCCCTAAGGACTTAGGGTTCTAGGAGGGGCACTACTTGGAAGACATAGACTTGAAATAGCGTGTTCATTCTCCCTTTATCATACATAACACCTTCCAAAACACATTATAAGCCCTTGATACTATCTCTATTCTTTGCGTTCAACTGCCATTGCTTCATTGGGATTTGGTGCTCTCTTATCTACATATTTGAGTAGGGCCAAAAAGCATTGTCCTGGAGGTTGATGCAGCTAAAAGAATGGAAAGGCATAATATGGCCACAATGAACGAAAATAAGATCAAAATGCAAAAGATGGCCGAGACATAATTTAGCGCGTAGGCAAAAGGCAAGCATGATCTCCACCCTCCTCATTAACCATCACCCAGTTCCAAAGTACTTGATGCTCCATCTCATCAAAAGGAACCCTTACATGTCCCAACCCTAATTAGTGACAAACCACCACATCTTAAGGGGTAAATTAAATGCTATATTATAAAAATCAAGCATTGACCCTTGAACTATGCACCAAAACACATATCATTATAAAAAAAAATAAAAGGTGCACTAAAGGGGTAGGGAAAAGAAGGACAAGCAAGGTAACTCATGCATCCATGATTGCTCCCTCCATTACATCTATACACTCAAGATGTAAACTCTCATTAGTTGGTCTCCTGACCATGGCACTTGGCCATGAATATTCTTCCTTTCCATTGTCACTTATTTACACCAATGCCTATTGATTGAATGGTTAACCTTAGAAATGCCACCTTCCCTTGGGGGCTCGAAGCACCTAATAGGGTTGAGTACTTAGCCATCCCTACAAATGTAGGGAACACCTTTAATGGACTTGGTCTAGTAAAATATTTCAAGGTGATCCTGGTTTGAAGTATTAATATGGCCCTAAACGCTTCAGTATGGTCCACTTAGATGCATTTATGATCTTAGTCTCTAATGAGTGGTTGCTTTCACTTGACTTTGAGTTGATTTTGACAGGTTATCCAAAGCATTAGAGGTCTTGAGGGCACCCCACTCCACATAATTCCCAGGCCATATCCTACATTCTAGAGAGCATGATGACATAACAGATGCAATGTTGCCCACTTTTGGCAGAGCGTTAGGCGTTTTGATGACTCGGGCAATTAATTTGCATCCCAAAGCAGCCCAAGGCACTAGAACATTGGGCTTCTCTTGCCTAGCATGGAGGATCTTTGGTGATGTACCCAGGGACGAAACATGCCCCCAAGTTGGCCTTCACTCTACTTGATGGTCATGCCATGATCCAGGGCTCAAAGGAGGATGGTTATTCTTGGTATGATTGAGGACATCTTGTTGCACCCGATGGAGCCCTAACGCTAGAGATACGAGGCACCACATTTCTCACCTAAAACCCATGGAGATGATGTCTGGCACCCACAGTTGGATTTTCGACCCTTGGAGCTGCTTTGATGTGCGATTTGGGGATTTCCTTGAGATGGATGATGATCATGATGCTTGAAGACATTTTTGAGCCTTGTCTTTGCCTTGATGGAGCATTTTGATCCCTAAAACAATATGAATTCTTCACCTTTTTAGGTCTACGTCACACGCATTTATGCTTATTTTGGCATATTATGCTAAAAAGCTAGTGGGTTGGCTTGTAACCCAATTTTACTTTTGTCCACTGAAAAATCAAACTTGTGTAGGGGCTTTTAATGAGAAATTAGAAGAAGTAGACCTCATATAAATAGAGAATCACCTTTTTCATTTTGTGTTTATTTGATTTCTAAGGATAAATAATTAAATTATTTAAGTGACTTAGAATATAATCTCAATTGAGAATTAGGATTTAATTCTAGCCATTGATCACTTAGGAGATTATGGTTGGTGATTTTGTCTTAATGAAATTATAAAATAAGCCTAAGGGAAAGGTGAAGACACAACAATTGTTGAGGAAGCAGTTTTCTTAAGAGAAAGAGGCTAATTTAGACTGAAGAGAAGTAAGAAGAATTGCAACAAGGAATTTCAGAAGAAATTTCAGGGAATCCAAGTTGATGTCAGAGAGAGGCCAAGTCAGATGAATAGGAGGGACAAAATATACAGAAGCCAAATTTCTTAAGTGCGCAAGGGTCATACGAGGGAAAAGAGAGGGGCCAAATTGTTGGTGAGGGAGGCTTAATTTTCTTGAGGTTGAGTTTCTTCAATAGTGCAAATTTCCACAGGCGCATTTTTCATGGTAGGATCGAGTTCCAAGTTACAAATAGTTGTAATTTTCTATGTATTCTCTATGGGCCTAGGCCCCAAGTTTGGGGAGGAAATTAACATGAAAGAGGATTGCGTTGGGAACAAATTTGATGTTGTAGTGTGATTGATTTCCCTAGTTTACTTCCGTTGCATTTTATTTTCTGAGTTAGTATACCATCAAATTTATTTTATCAACAATTTCATAAATATTTGAGATAAATATTTTCTGGGTTTTTAATATATTTTTAAAGTAAAGTAAATCAGATCTGGGATAAGAGAATTTAACACCTTTCCCTTTATATAAAATAGGCAAGGGAGGAAAATATAAAACATGAACTAAGTCCATACAAGTAACCAACAAGGCAAACCCCTATTGAGCACTATAGTATACACAATACAAGAATAACAAGTGTCATACTTGAGTTCTACAAAAACCCAATGTGGTACACGTTACCCACCATTTTTTGGGTAATATCCCTACGAAAAAAATTATGCGAGATGGTCCTCTACCGGCAGCAAGTAGCCCCTTGCATCCATCATCTAGCTCATTACACCATTTCTCCGCCACCTGAGTCAACCATGTGGTCCCTCAACCATCTGCCATGATCATATGTTTGAAAGTGGGCCTCCCGAATCTAAATGTATGCCTTCATTTTGAAATTGAGTATTGTAGCTTGCTTGTCTTGGACACTTCTGGCCATGGATTAATGGGGGGATTCGATAGAAAGGATGGGCTAGGTCTATGCTTTTGTCCCCTACACCCCTTTTAGGAATTAACCTTGGATTCTAGTCCCGTGGAATCTCTTTTACTGATCATTTGGTTTCAGGGATGGTATTTCACGGGAAACCCTGATTTTTGTTGTGTGGTCCCGCTCCCTTATCTGCTTATATTACCCTCTTTCCATTCATTATCACCCCATCCATCTTTTCTCCCACCTGGGTCCACATCCCTCCATCGAGTCCACGTAGGGTTAGCTCGCCCCATTCCCTTGCCCACACCTTGGGTCATGGCTTGGAATGAAGCCCAAAGGTTGATGCAGCTGAAAAGAAAGTTAAAAGCATATATGGCCACATTCAACGAGAAAAGTACTAGAAAATGCAAAAGATGGTCAGGAAAAAAGCATTTAGCACATGGGAAAAAGCCAATACTTGAGTTCTACCCCATTATCATGGCCATCAGCCTGGTTCCTACTAGTTCTATGAGCCTCCCTCATCATATAGGAACCCATGATTGTCCTAACCCTTGGTGGGCAATGAACCGCCCCACCTTAAAAGGGGGAATTCACTGCTATATCTTATACATCATGCTCTAACCCCTTGAGCCCCGAGCAGTATTACTTGCTTCATGGGTTTCATGAGCAAGAGATTTTATTTTTGAGTCAACACTTCCATTGAGAGTCTTTAGGAATTATTTGTCATCTAGTCATAAAATGATAGAGTCATTGTCATGTAATGAAGTCATGTTACACTTTGTAAAATTTCAAATTTGTATATGTAAAGTATCCTCCAAGACCTTGTCACTTATCCTCTTCAAGTCGACCCAACCACAAGTGATCATGTCGACCTAAAGGACATGATGAAAGGTGTATATATAAGCTAAACTCTACCTCACTTGAAGGAAAGCAACTCAACAGGCATTCGATCAAGAAGAAGTGCAAAGAAGGTATAGCGAAGGAGATTGTTCTAGGTATTGCGAAGTAGGGTTTCTTCTGGGATAAGCGAAGGAGAGATTCTTCTGGGGCAGCAAAGAGGAAAGGTTGCTTCTGGGCAAGCGGAGAGGAGGTTTCTTCTGGGCAAGCGAAGGAAATGTTTCTTCAGGGGCAATAAAAGAAGGATTTTTCTAGGTGACCGAGATAGAGATCTATAGAATGAGTTTATCTAGAGAATATCAGTGAAAGCCTAGAGACCGAGAATCTCTAGAGGAAACCGAGAAGGAGCAGTGTGAAGAATAGAGACCAAGTTTCTCTAGAAGGAATCAAGGAAAGCAGTTTGAGATCAAGAAGAAAGTCAAGGAAGGGAAGAGGCAGAGCATCAAGGTTAGTGACAAGGAGGATACTAGAGTCAATGGTCATGGTATTGGTACATATCAATTGAAGAATAATTTTGATCAGGTTTTCCTCTCAAGAGGTGAGAGGTTTTGTCCCTGGCTGATAAGCCTACATATTGTGCCACTTGTCTTTTATTATGCATATTGGTAATTGCCATGATGAAAAAAACATTATAATAGCATAACAAAGAAAAGACTATAAGCTAAGAAGTAAAAGTATATCACAAGCAATTATCAACCAGAGAAATCCTTTAACTATCCTTGCCCTAGATTTCTCGACACGGAGTCCATTGCAATGTTGAGATAGGAGAATTTGCAGTAGAACATATTTTAAAGTTAGACCCTGAAAACACTGGTACGTATGTACTACTGTCAAACACCCATGGTGCTACAAGAAAGTGAATAATGCAACAACGGTGATCCAGGTGGATGTTGGTGGCCACCCACCTATCCCATTTGGACCCCCACAACTGTCTCTTTCAGTTTTTCAGTTTCCCTAATTGTAGCACAATTTACTATTTTTAACAGTTTTTCGGATCCTGAACTTCCGGAGTCATTTTGAGGCCTGAAACGACGTTTTTTGGGAAATCTGGGAGCAACGTGGGTCCATGGACTGATGTTGTTATTCCCAAAGTTGTAGTGCTCAGATAGATCTTTCTAGCGAGATATTGTACGCGTCAAACGAAGATCGGGTGCCAAAGTTACGATTCCGAGAAGTTGATGTATCAACTTACCCAAAACGAGGCCCACAATTTGGCGTTTCATCTTCTAGGGTTGGGTTTTGGGATGTTAAGGGTTTTCCATTGTTTCTCAACAATAAATAGGCCTTCAAGCCTCATTGTAACACAGTTCAAAGACATGTAGCCGCCACATCTCTTCTCAGAGATAAGCTACCACCGCCCTAGCTGGTTTATTTCCATTTCTGTTTGTAAGCATATTTTAGTATTTTACATTAATGAAATTAAGTATTATTTCCACTGCATATCTGTATTTATGGTTATCTCTGTAATTTGTTGCGTCCCTGTTTAAATCTGGATCAAAGGGTGAGCAAAATGATGAAATCCAAGGATATAAGAAAGATTCCTAGATGTGGCTGGATTGAGGTCAATAGAGGAGATGTGTCACACCCAGGGACTGAGGAAATATATGCAATGTTGGAGAGCTCAACTATGCAGCAGAAAGGAAACAAGATATGTACCTAACACAACCTTTGTTTTGTGTGAGATGGAACAATTGGAAAAAAAACAAAATCCAGACAAGGAACAATTGCTTTTGTTGATGGTTTCAAGCATTTGGCAATTCAAGATGCAGGGATCCATAATATAAGAGCTTATATAAAGCTTTATAAATTGGCTTAAATTACTAAAGGCATTGTATGATGTTTGACATTTGTAGCTTCACAACGGGGATACATTACTCCATTGTATGAATAATTTGATTCGTTAGAAATCTACTACAATGATCGCTCATGCATATCAAATCATCTGGTTATACCCAAATGGATAGGGTGATGAGGCCTTGGAACTCTTTTGGTAAATGCAACGCGAAAGATTGAGAACTAGTTTTGTTACAATTGTTGTTGTTCTGCCAGCGTGTGTGACTGGGGGAGATCTGCAACTTGGGAGTGACAAAGTAGTCATGAACATGTTTTGGAGCTTATGTTTTCATAGTGGCATTATGTGCAGTCTAGAGAAGTGTTGTTACACGAGAGATCCTACTCTTTGTATAGACTAGGTTGGGGTGCTACTGAAGGTGGATTTTGGTCAAAACAAGTGCTATCAGCTCAAGCAGATAATACACTAACTACCACCTTACGTGAACTTTTTCCACATGTCCTTGGCAAAGATGCTTTTGACCTCAAAATCTCAATCTACAAAATGCTAGGAGAAAATGCTTTAAACAATTGTTTTAATGCAGCAATGTCTGGACATTTAAAAAAAAGTCACACATTTTGATACAGTGAAACTTGTTATTACATTGTGAATGGCCCAGGAGACCATAATCTCATGCAAGTAGCAAGAAGAATGAAACCCTATCCAAGGTTCTCTCCGATGAGCATTTTGGGTTCTGAGAAGGAAGTCAAATATTTGAAGCAGTTTCATAGCTCAAGAGGCTCTTGATTCAATCAAGAAGAAGATACCAGCCATGATCATCAAACTGGACTTATCAAAATCCTATGATAGAGTAGACTCAGTTGTTGTTACTCCACATACAAGTTTTGAGCCTCTTAAATAACATCCTGATAGAGTAATGCTACTCTACGACCACTTACGTAGTATTGATAAATGGCTCTCCCACACATTTCTCCAAACCTGGAAAAGGGTTAAGACAAGGTTGTCCTTTGTCTTACGTTTGTGGGTGGCAAAAGGCTTTAGAAGTCCCTGAATAATATAAAAGTAGACAGGAACTTCAAAGGAGCACAGTTAACACCATTCCCCAACAGTTCTCACATGTTTGTAGACGATTTTTTGTTTGGAATGGGAGCAGTCAAAGAAACAAAATGCATAGGGAAAGCAATAGAACATTATTGCTTCCTAATGAGGATGGAAATCAGTGTAGACAAATTTACTATAATTATGTATCAGGTTAGTGATTATAAATAAGAAAGGATCAAGGCTTCACTGCATTACCATGTCAAAAAAAAATGATGATTCTATGAAGTACCTAGGTTCCCACCTAATAAAAAGGGATATAAAACTAAATCTGTGATGCAACAGGACCAGGAGACTGACATTAATAAATATTGTGATAGAGGTAACCCCTTTTCATTGGATGGCATGGCTATATACCTAAAGGGATCCAAAACAACATTAGGAAGGTCCCTTTTAGATATTTATAGGCTGGAAAAATAAACGGAGTTATTCCCCTAGTTTCCAAAACCCAAGAAAAAAATGGGGAAGTAAGGGATTGAAGGACCCATTTTATCCAATGATCATGCTGCAAAAATATTTGGAGGATCATGTCTACTAAAGGGATTTGACAATCATTTATGGAAAAGAATATATTGACAATTGAACTGGGACAATTCATGGAAACATATTTGCTCCTAGGAGACAATCTCAACTAATTAGTAGGAAATGTACAAGGGGTGCCAATCAGAAGAGACCCTTGGATTGGAGGTCTGGAGGTGCCCAGGTTATCTCAACAAGTCATAAATTTCCTTCATGATAGAAACTTACACTTTTTAGCAGAGATGTTTATAGTCAAGAACAGGTTAATTGGTGGACAGTAGGCTATAGAAGAAGGCTAATGATTTGGGGATTCAGGCAGATTCGGGCCCATATAATTGAGGAATGGAAGCAAGATGCAAATACACTAAATTAAACCTTCAACCAGAGTACTTGAACAATCTAACAGGTTCTCTGGACAACAAACAAGGAGGTTTATATGAAGTGAAAGTTGGATATGATAGCCTTGAGGACCCATAATGATAAATATGGAGATGACACTTTATGGAATTTCATGCTACTAGGATATTTCTATGGCTTTCCTTGAAGAACAAAATCTTAACATAGGATTATCTACAAAAATGATCATAGCAGGGCCCTGGACTTTATTTCCTCTGGAAATAGAATAGGGGAAACATAAATAATGTTCTCCTTAATTTACCAAGAAATGACTGGAGGAAAAGGAAAGTGAAAAGGAGAATTGGTATATGAGGCTCGGGAAGCATGGTTGGAGGATAAAAGGGTCCTACAGAAATTTTGATAAGGCAGAGAAGTCAGAAAAGGGGGCAGTCAGGGAACCTACAAATCAACTCCAACAGTCCTTAAAACTATTTTGACAGTGCTACTAGCAAAAACAATCCAATCAAATGTGGGACAGGAGGCAACCTAGAGATCTATAATAAGCATAGAATCATTTTGAATGTGATCTGGTACAGGGCACTACCAATTTCGTAGAGATTACTGCATTCACCATTCTAATGACCATAGCATAAGAAACAGGATTAAATGATATCAACATTCATGGGAATTCCAAATTAGTGGTGGGCCATGAAATCACTGAACGAAGAAGAAGATAAGTTTTGGACTGCATGGATGTCTTCAACTGGCAGAACCTATGAAAACCAATTTTAACTCTATACAGTATCGGTTTCAAGATACAACTCCTACGGCTCTCTGCCATTCTCTACCAAGGCGGAATCCCATTATCCACTATATAGACATGCATAACTAAAAGTTTAAAGGTCGCCTGAACTATATAAAAATTAGAAAAGAAAAATAACAACATCGATATACATAACTAAAAGTTTAAAGCTCGTCCGAAATATATAAATTAGAAAATAAATTTAACAACATCCAAATTAAATCGCCTAGCCAATGGATAAAAATGAAAAGGGAAAAGACAGCCAACCGAAAACATACAACCAAAACAATGTGTACATACATGACAGAGGCTCGTGATATTCTTCAGCAGGCTTGTATCCATGGCTCCTTCCAAAAGCTCGAACGATAAGAGTAATTTTAGCGCTCCATACAAATTTGTGCAGCCTGTTAACTAACAAAACCATATCTGGTGATCTATCCTGAAAAAAGAATGCGAGCAGAAGACGAAATATGGAAAAAATTAATGTTCAACCTCATCATCTGATATGTACCAGCAAAGACTACGAGATACCGACATCAATGAATGTTTTCGTCTCTTTAGGAAAGCGAGAGTTGAAAGGTCCGTACCTTCCTTACTCCTAATGCGCGAAAGGTGTACGAACATCTGTTCGCCGGATAAAAGACAAATCAGGTGCCTCTCGACCTGTTAACAATATTATTAAACGAGATTAGTGAATGTTTTTTCTGTCTCGCAAACCGAGAAATAAAGGATCGTCGCTTACCTTACGTAATGATGAAGCAAAGGGCGTACGAGCATCCTCCAGCACTTTGCCTGTCCGGCCTATCAACCTGACTCCACCTGTTACAATATTGTTAAGTAAACCGAGAATGATGAATGTTGTAGGTCTTGGAAACCGAGAATTAAAAGATGTAAGTTGGCTTACCTTACCTAATGATGAAACCAAAAGGCGTACGAGCATCCTTTGGCACGTTCGTATCCTGTCCTGCGTTGCAATCTTGTTTTCCCATATTCACTGCAAACCATATATACACCATTTAAGAAATATGTGAACACCGCGCCTGAGGCAGATTGAAGCAAATAAACATAAGACAGGTATAGAAACCAAAGTTTCTCGTGTCATAAGCCTCCCTTTCACCTGTTGCAAACCCTCCCTTTCACCTGTGGCAAAATTATTAACCAGGTCAAAACCCATAAGCAAGAATTGCCAAAAGAAAAATAAAAGCATTATCTCTATGGTTAAAGGCCTTGCAATTCCCACAGCTTCTTCATTGTGATGTAGAAATAATGAAGACAGTCAGTTTAATGATTAGGGCTCTATGCAGCTAAAACCAGAAGATAACTATTAACCATTATATACTAGGAAGCTTCTCACCGTACAGATTTATCAATAAAAACTACCTAAATTTAAAAACAAACCCATACCTGCCTTCCACTCCAATGGGCAACATTCTTTTCCAATTCTCCTGCTCTACATTACAACAACAAAATAAAATCACCAGAGCAATTGATGCAAACAAGCAGGGCAAAAGAAAGAATGATGAATTAAAATAAAAACATAAAAGAACACAAATTACAGTCAAAAGGAACAGCAAATTAAAATTATAAAATCCAAGAAGCATGGCCATGCAAAAGAAACAAACATCCACAGAAAGAAAAAAGAAAAAAAAGAGGCAAGCCAATGCAATGTAAAGAAGCAGAAGAAAAGATGAAAATCTGGACATGTTTGGCATGCGAAAACGTCTTATATAATCTTCCTTTCAAACGGTCAAGGCGCTCTGAGATGATAGCTTATAGCTTTTTGGTATGATAAGGGGTCAGGCAGTCCATCCGCATGCATTTCAAATTTTGAATTGAGTACACGAAATAGAGGATCCTCGTGTAAATATTCCTTCTTTCTTTCAGCCAACTTTAGTAAAAAAACTTTTTCTCTGGTTTTGGTTTTGTTTTTTCAGCGTCTCCGCTCCATTATTTGTTTTTCAATATATTTATTTGGTTTTAAATTATAA
>APFE030640352.1:0-18777 GCA_000404065.3 Pinus taeda
GAGTTATTATTCTTTCTTATTTAAAAAGCATATCGATTTATCATTTGATGAAAATTAAGTCAAGTAGAATTAATTATTATTGACTCTTAAGGAGGCAAGTCTTGGCTCCTATAATATGTTTTTTGGCTTTGGGCCATTAACTTATTTTCTTATGTCTAAGAAAGAACTTTTAACCAAGAAGAAGCAATTTTAAGGCACCCTCCAAACCCAAATTGTAATTATAAGTTCATTATATCATCATGTTATTTATAAGAATTAAAAGTTCATTATTATTGAGCCCAGAGGCTTATTCTAAAGCTGAGTATGAGGCATTATTCTAAAAGGGAGTATGAGGGGTCGTGTAAGTTTGTTTGTTTGTCAGTGCCCCTTTAAAATAAAAATAAAAAAGATAAAGAATTTGTTCTAAATAGAAAAATAATGTCGGTTATAATTGAAAAAAATGAATATACAATAAAATAATTAGAAGTAAAAAAATGTGTGGAAAAAATTAAAATTTTGTTTTAATACGAAAATAATGTGAGATATAATTAAAAAAATATATGTTGTAATTAAATTAGAAGTAAAAAATGTGCCACTCAGATGTTAAGCCTTAATAACTTTCAAATATTTCACAAAAGATTAAATAAATTAGAGATATAGTTAAAGTCTATAACTTTCAAAATATTTAACAAAAGATTAATAAATAACATATATGTTAACCCTAAGTACGTAGATATCAACTTAAATATATCTAAAATAGCAAGGAAAAAAAGTTTTTTAAATGTTATAAATTTTTATTAATACTATACATGTTTTATTTATCCATCTAATGAATAACAATAAAAAAAATAAAAAATAAACACATTGTATTTTTTCAATCTAAAAAAGAGTAAATGTCAAAAAAACTGTGTCAAAAGAATTAAATTAAAAAATTTTGTTCCAAATAGAAAATAATGTCACTATAACTTAAAAAGCATATTGTAAATTAATTTGAAGAAAAAAATAGAGTTTACAGTTGTTTCTTTTCAAAAAATTTCAAAAAAAATTTTAAATTAATTATATGAAAATTTAAAATTAACTAAATTAAATAGATATCAACTTTATATATATAGATGTTAAAATTTTTATTTAGTACTACATAGATTTTATTTATCATTCAAAAATAGTCCATAAAATAATGGCTCCTGGATATTCAAGTTTCTAATCAGAACCTCCTAAATTAAAAACAAATAGAGGAATACAATATATGATGAAGATCCCACAGGGTTTTGAAGTCAAATCTTCTGGCAACCGCATATAAGCCGCTGGCTCTATGCAGGAAATGACCCCAGTTAGGTAGAGGCATACTGTTCCACGACCAAAACCACATGATTCATGCTCGCAGTGCAGTGCAGTACAGAAAATTAGCATATAAGCCGCTGGCTCTATGCAGGGAATGACCCCAGTTAGGTAGAGGCATACTGTTCCACAACCAAAACGCCTCTACTGTTCCACAACCAAAACGCCTCTACTGTTCATGCTCGCAGTGCAGTGCAGTACAGAAAATTAGGAGCCAAAGCACCATTTCAAAACACTGCAGTTGTCTCGTCAACATAACGCAAGTTGTCTCAATTTTGCAGAAAATTTGCATCAACACAACACAGTGCATCCCAATCAGTCTTCTTTTTCCACTTTCTGTGTGTGGAAACATATTATTTCACAAAAGAACCTACCAAGCACACGTTTTCTTTGGAAAGGGATTCCTGTACTTCATAAATTGTACCAGTAAAAACACTTTACCTTAGTCGGAATTTCCATGATTTTCAAGGTAAAAAGATAGTTTGTTTAGACTACTGCCTTGTGTTTTAGTTGGAGTACTATTGACGGATTGGTATAATAGAATGTTATTTTTTTTTCTTTATTTCAAATTTTACTGTATGATATTTTAACCTGTGATAAAGTTGGAATAAGCTTCCCACTATATTTGGTGTCATTTGTTGTGATAAAGTTGAAGGAGTAGGTATATTTGGTGTTATTTGTTGTGATAAGGTTGAAGGAGTAGTTCCCTACCATATTAGGTGTTATTTGTTGTGATAAGGTTGAAGGAGTAGGTTCCCCACCATATTTGGTGTTATATTGGTGGTATATACTCTTGATGTTAGAGTGAGAGTACTTAGATCAGATCTGGGCCTCACCCAAATTACACCAACTACCAATTCACCATAGTCAAATTAGGATAGATCCATCTTAACCACTAATCCAGCAAGCCAATCAAATTTCTTGATGTACATAACTCTTTGAATGCAAAATATGAATTACTAATTCACCATAGTAAAACCATTATATATACATATTAACCACTTATCTAGCAAACCAATCAAATTTCTTGATGTGCAAGATTTGCACCTTAAAGGGATTTGATCTCTCTCAACGCTTATAGTCTAAAATAACCAAAATAGAGAATAATAACATAATTTGAAATATTTTAACCACTAAATTTATTTATTTTTCAATCTTTTATATAATATATACATAGATTTTGTTAACATATATAATATATAGATAATTTACATTAAAATAGACCAAACAAAGTAATGGTGATCAATTTATGGATATCAAGTGAATATGAGATTCAAAGGAAAACCCTTTTCAAATAAAATAATACAAATATAATTATTTTTTCCTTAAAATTTGAAATATATATATTAATCTATATCTAATATTATTCTAATCTAATTGAAATTTAAATTTAAAAATACAATTGAAGTTTACCATAATTTTAAATAATAATTATCCTATTTTGTTACCAAATCAAATATAAGAAAATTTTAATTATCAGTATAAAGAATTACATTAGCTTTTAAATCAAGTAAAACATTTAATAATTATAATTGAAAATTTGAATATTTTTATTTAGTATTAGATTATTTCATATGGCTTTATAGGGGAACCTTTGATATGAAAGTATATGAGTTGTTATGTTTGCCCAAGATTGCAATTAATTTTCTAAACCATAGAATTTAATAATTATTTTATTAATTATATATAATATATAAATTATATTGGTAACTTTGGTAGGTCCTTCCATTTTATTAATCAAAGTAAAAAAAAAAATAGTTAGGTGGCTTCCTTTTGCCTTGGGGAAACCAAGTTTGTTGGCCATCTAACAACATGATATGTCATCCAATAGAAAAAATTAATAAGTGTGTCTAACCAGGCTAGATAAGTCTAAATGTATTTTCCTTGCCTAAATACTACATGCCTAAAAACAAGATGACCATTGTTCTGAAAATTAAAAACTTTCTGCATACAAAAAGAAAGAGAAAACTGAAAAATCAGCTAGTAGACTACTCTGCTCCCTTGGCAAATGTAGACTCCATCGGAACCAAGTCCTTAGCATTGGAATCCAAGAGATCTATTTGTGAGAGAATGCAAGGGAGGTGTTCTTCTATTCGATGAAGGCGGTCATCCAGCTTGTGCATGTGAAACTAGAGATTCTGAAATTCCTATTTATCGTTGGGAAAGTCTTTCTCTGTTGTGACCATGCCCATAGAGACCTACTCCATAGCCTTTCCCAAGATGCTCTTAATGGACCAATACAAGAGCAATGTATGTTTGAACTAGGTGATGTGACCACAGGTGTGCCCTAGATATTGCATCATAGCTCACGAGTCCTACACCTTAATTTCCATCGAGCCAACTTGACAGTTCAAGTCAGCCTCCCATTCCTCAATCAGCTACAAGATTTCCTCACTCATGCCTTCATGGTAAGTTGTAGCCACATCATTGATGATGCTGGAAACCTGTTTAAAACCCCTCAATTTTCCCCCAGAGGAGCTGGGCTACCCTATTATCGTATTCATCTTGCTTTTTATACCTTGGTCCCTTGGGGCTAGGCTTTAAGCCTTTGTAGTCATTGTTCGAGCCATTGTCACGTGCTTATATTGTTTAGTGGAGGAAATGGTAAGTGGAATTGCTTGTATAGGTCATAGCCCAAGCCCAGAAGCTTCTAACTTCCAGGTGCCACTACCTTCTCACACACCTTCCAAGGGAGAAGCATGAAACTGTAATTTCTAATAAAGAGTCTGAAAGACTTGCTCCCTTTTATTCCATTTCAGACCTTGCCTTCCGACTGACCCAAACAACAATACAACCCACAGAATGCAGAGCGTGTTAAAATAACAGTTAATCACAGGTATGAAGAAAACACTGGAGCTTATACCATAAAAACAAACCCAGTACCCTAGCCAACACAAGGCCATTGATATATGCCTAAGAAGATTCCCATAGGGGTAGAGGACATGGAGAAATATGGCTCCAAAACAAACAATTTGAATCTAGAACAAACTGAGAAAAAGCCCTGACCCATCCCCAGAAAATTCAGAAAGACAAGACTTAGGAGAAAGACTATAAACTATTGTTCTTTTTACATAGTTTCATATGCTGATGAATAATGATGTAAATATGTATAATGTTATGATGCTATGGGGTGAACTTAATGTATTAATTAATAAATACAAGTATCAAAGAAAAGAATAATATAACCCTATGAAAAATTGACATGGAATCAGAGCCGGGTTGAAGAAAATCCATGGAGATCACCCCAATGGAGACAGTTTGGATGGAAGCAAGAAGAGAATGGTGGAGGCCTAAAATAATCCTAGGATATGAAGGAAACCCTAGGTAGTTAGTGCATAAGGATTTTATGGTTAAGGTTTGAGAGAAACCTTGGTTCATTGCAAAGACTTGATGTTTGATGTAAGAAACTCTAGCATGGTCTATGTGAAGATGCTCAAGCACTTGGGACATATTTGATGAAGCCCTAGATTGTTGGTTGTTGATAAAGTTGATTGAAGGCAACATATTATGTGGACTATGGATAGTGATGACTCTTGAAGGCTAGTTCAAGAGGGAGAGGATCACCTCTCATTGAAGATAAGTACTCCTTGACTTATGATGTTTCTTTGTGTATTTACTCTTGTTTAGACTTATGGATCTAATTATTATGATTATTGTTTTGATCATTGCTTATACTTCCTGCATGTATATTTGAGTATATGGATTTACCTAACCTCCTTGATGAGATGTGATAAGTGGATCCCTCTTAAGAATCATTTGAGATGCAGGAAAAGAAAATATAGATCTGGAAAGACGTAAATAGGCACTTGATGAAAAGGTGACAAGCACTACAAGCTGCTTATGAGAAGGTGCACTGGTATTTAAACACTACAAGGTATGAAAGGTGTATTTTTTCAATGGTATTGATGAATAGGTAAGCCTCATGGTATGTTGAGAATGTCTCCTTCACAAATGGCTCATGCTTACATATGAAACAGATTTGGATTTATGTTTCCTATGATAAAATGATGCAACTGGTATTGAATATTTTGATCATGATGATATTCTTGATCTTATGAGGCTACTTATTGTTGATATTGGATTTAGTGGCATAACTTGATGTTTGGCTAACATATATTGTTCTTAGAGATCCTGATTATGTGAAGAAGGCTGGTACCTTGACTCTAGTAAATGATACTCTTGGCACTTCACATGCACTTCACATGATGAATCTCTTATAGAAGGTTACCTCATTATTGAATGACCTGACTTGGTCCTATGTTAACCTTGATGATAGAATTATGAGATTGATACTCTAGATCTCTTATTAACCATGGTCATGTATTTGATAATAATTATGGCATATGGTAAAACAAAATGCCCTAAACATGATGGATTGACTTCATAGAACCGATATTGTGTTCATGATCTTTGAATTATGTTGTAACACCTGTCTATTGTTCCCATCATGTGAATCTAACCTTTGATGAAAGCCTGATGTCATGATATGATGTAGTAGCTTACGTGAGCATGTTATGACCATGATGGGTATATGTTTGAATTTATGATCTAACATATCTATTGTTGCATGACTCTAATAAAGAAATGTTGATGACATGAAAGAAGTCGAAATGAAGTAGATTCCGAGTCAAAGGGAGAATCTCTTCTCAAGATTCTTACTCTTATTACTATTTGCATTATGTACTGTTGAAATATTATTTTTGTGGATATGATATTATTAATCTACAGCAACGTATCAGATCTGAAGCCTATACAGAAATTAGGGTTTCTGCTCCGAACGCAAGCATATAATTGGGAATACTCGTCCCTAGATGCATGCATGCTAAGGCCCAGGTAGCGTCCAGGGCTAAAGGTGCTCCCATGATAACTTGATGAGAGAGACCATAGGTTTGAACACTGTTGACCATCATTTGAATATTGTTGAAGTTGTCTAAACTCTGAATCAAGATGTTCACCTCAAGGCTACCAGTTCCATAGATAAGTAGAAGATATCTTAAATATTTGAAAATGGAGAAGTTTGAATGTTTGTAGGTGACCATGACATACATATAGATATGTCATTATGTTTGAAGTTTGTGCTATAAGAGTTTGACATGATTTTGGTTGATTGATATATATGAGCTATATGATGTCTGATGATGACCTAGATCTCTGACTCAATGATTGAGATCTGTCTTGGACTATATATCTCTCTATGATAGAAAATTTTGATATCGACATGATGTCTAATTTTTTGACTTGACGACTAATGATTTGCCTTGATGACAATGATATATGAGCATAGTAACTTCCAATGACTTGTATTTATGGGAATGACTTGATTGATATTGCATGGTTCATGACAACTCATTGGCATGATAATAGATGATGTCATGACTTGATGAAAGACCTACTTGTCATCTGGTTCAAAGAATTGACACTGAGATATTGATGAATTTTGATATTATTATTGATCTGGATTCTAAACATTGATGAGCTGATTTGATTGCACAATAAGGATTTATGAAAGGCTGATGGTTTGGTAAAGTGTAATGATTGTAGTAAGAATTGCTTAAATCAATCTCCCCCGATCAAGATATGTCCGCATTGATTGTTATCTGATGAAACCAGGATGATGTGTTGATCCTAGCCTTTACCTCAAAAGTGTTCCAAGGTATGAATTTTGATTTTGGTTTTGGTTTTTATATATTGATGATCTGTTATTGTCACGTAAAGAGCCTCTGATGATATAAGTAAGAGGGAGATGGCTTGTGAAGGTCGTAACAATGCATAATGGCATGATGAATCGATTTTTGAAGTTGGGAAAAGATAATGTATATTGTGAAGCTATTAAATAAGCATTGAAAAGTGGAAATGCAAATCCTTGGACACTCTAATTTGAAGTTTAAGATGTTGTTGAACTTGACATGGCATCCGACAGTTGATTGAATCATTGATGTTATGTTTTGAACATCCATCTATATATATATGATGTGCATAGAACTTGAATAAGCTCATGATTGAGTCACTTCATACACATTGCCGCCAAGAAGCCTTCAGGATGTTTTCATTATATGATCTATTCTTGGTCTTAGATATTTTTATGATATGTGACTATATGGAGATGTTGATGTTGATTATTGATGAGCACATATGAGTGCTTCCTTAGCATGAATTATGACATGATGAAAGGTCCATGACACAACCTAGGTTGAGTATGATGTTGCTAGCATGACTAGTTATGAGCAGGTTGAAGAAGCTCCTTATAGAGTCGTATGAACATGATCTGGATATGACATGGATACATTGTGATAATAAAGAGTGGGATCTAATTGGTAGAGAATCACATATATATAGTTGGGATCATGATACTCTCGTATATTGAGACAGTGCATCTATGTGAGACAAGCTTAGGCTTGTGGTTGGCACCTACTTGAGAGGGAGGATGATTATGGTATATCCTTTTGTGATTTATATGTTTATTTATTCTCTAAAATTATACTTGATTCGATGTCTTGTATAAACAGGTGAAAACTGCTACTCATGGATGATGATTACTTGATACAAATACAATGATATAAGTATGATGAGAGAAGAGTTGATCGAGCACACTGAGCCATATTCTTCCCCCTCGTTTGATCTCTTAGGGTGAGGAATTGATATAGAGGGATCCTCGGGTTGAGGGAACTCTCGACAATAGGGTATCATCCCTATCTGTTACCAATAGGGTTGGAGTAGTAGCTCACCCTATCTTAGTCTTTCCACAATATACCCCAGTTAGAATCATACCCACAAGTTAGGCTTGCTGGGAGTAACGCTCCTTGTTTGGCCAACAAGTTGAGAGTGTACTTCGGGGTGCACAACCTAAGGCATTTTTGATGCAGGTGTTCTACCACTTGACTATTCACGGTCATTGGTGGGAAGATCAACAGGAAATAGGATGGGTTGAGTATTATCTCCCCTATATCACCTATTTCTCAATATGGGTTCATAGTAGTAGCTCCCCCATGAGGTTCTGGGTTGAGTTGTATTTCCCCGATATGGTTCCATGCTTAGATGTGCTCCCTGATGATATGTTTTTTGATGTTGATGTGAGTTGTAAACCTGACTCCCCGCCGATATTTTTGGGTCGCAGCCCAATGAAATTTCTAGGTAGTAGCCTAATGACACATTTCCGAGTAGTAACTCGATAACATTTCCAAGTAGTAGCCTCATGACACATTTTCATGTAGTAGTCTATTGACATACTTCTTGATAGTAGCTTGTTGACATATTTCCAAGTAGTAGCACGTTGACATATTTCCAAGTAGTAGCCTATCGACTGATATTCCAAGTAGTAGCCCGTTGACATATATTTCAGGTAGTAGCTCACTGATAGAGATTCTAGGTTGTAGCCCAATGAATAGAGGGCAATAGCTTAAGCTCCCCTCCAATGGAAAATTCTTCTTCTTCTAGATTCATGAATATTCAACATATGAGCATGAAAAATCAAGAGATAAGAAGGAATTAGCAAGAGATTTATATTGATGAAATGAGATGGTGAGATACTTGAGATGGGACATATGTCATGTTGATCGATGGTCCAATATTGGTAGGTGGAATTCTCGCGAGTTGAGAGGGAGTGTTAAAAATATGCAATTGCGGTGAAATTCCACTTTGGACTGCTCATTTGATGGAAATGATGATGGTATCAGATTCCTCTTTTTGAGAGGACCAAAATCAACCTAAAGATCACCTCATTTGGACAAGATGAAGTTGAGTTATGAATTATTTTATTCATACATATATTTTGGATCACATTGGCCCTATGCACATGTATGAATGGATAGGTCAAGTGGACCCTCATGGAATCCCATAAATAGAAGAGACCTCAAGCTCATTTGGACACATATAAATCTATCTTCTCCTCTTCTATTTTGTCTTGTCTCGCACAGGTCTGATGGAGGAAGCTCGCTTAAGGGTTCGAAACTTTGGAATGAAGCTCACACTAAATTAGGATTTTCTGATTTTAAGTCGCTCACACATAACTGAGAAATTGGGTCCCTGGACACTAGCACACAGTCGTAATAAGAGCGACTGAGAGCCTGGGTCAGTTTGGTCCCCGGTAGCCTGCACAGAATAGTATGGGAGTGGCTGAGCTTCCATATTCACCTTCATGTAGTTCACAGAGAACGGCAGTGTCTCTCATAGTCGCTCGCACAACTCCTCCTCCCCACGACGGGGACTCTAAGATGATATTTTAGTGTTTCGAAGATTTCTCTTAGTCATAGAAGTGTTTGACAATAGGCTATAGGCAGTGACAGTACATTACAGTTATCTGAATCATACTTTTTATGTTCAGATGCATTTCATGAAGATTCTAGTTGTTGTGAAGATATGGATCATTGTACTCTCTTTTTCTAAATCCTTTGATGACAATCTATTAGAAGAAGATTTGCAAGGGTTTTCCCCATAGTGGGTTTTTCCTTGGTCTCCGACCAATCTTGGTGTCTCTATATGTGCATGTTTTTCTTCTATGGTTCTTTATGTTTTGCTACATTGATAATTTTGTTATTGTTCTTTCTACATAGTTGCATATGCTGATGAATAATCATGTAAATGTGTATAATGTTATGATTCTATGGGGTGAACTTAATGTATTAATGAAGAAATGCAATTATCAAAGCAAAGAACAATATAGCCATATGAAAAATTAACAACTACCAATCCTTGAGCCCTAGCCATGCCAAGCCAATCAAGCAGGAAGTCCAAGTGGTCGAATGCAGAGACAAAAATAGAGCATAATGCCATCCCAGATAAAATAATCCCAAACCGAACAGACATAGAGATCATGCCAGGTAGATGGACTTGTTGCAGCAAGAAAACACACGCATGTAGATGCATGGAGCCTTTCTTTCTCACAAACCCCGGTAATTAAAAACCATACATTCCAAAATCCATTAAGCAGATAAGTCGTTACATGGAGGGGTGAAAGGAATGGCTAATGACATATCAGTTTACCCTCATATGGAGAATACTATCTTGCCACCTCACCTAAATTCTCGTGGTTCGACTGAGCTAGGCACCACGCTTCCACACTCCTCTATTGATAACAAGGAACTTACCAAATTATATCTCAGAGCGCCTAACCAAATGCCAAAACCAAAACTCAATACCACTATCACCTCCTACTGTAGTATTAACACCATGCATGCACAAAGTCACTGCACCAAGTGCATCAAGCATGTGGAGGGTTTATTTTTAATTATAAATAATGATTATATTAATAAAATATATTATGTCGTATAAGTTTTTAGAAATAAAAATATTGAAAATAAATGAATTAATATATAAAAATTATTTTTAAATTCAATAATATATTTTTTAAATAAACTAAAAAATTCAATGTGGTATTAGAATATTATATGATATAATATATTATAATTTACTAAGTTAATAATATTACATTTATTTAAATTAATATATTAAATTTATTTTTTAATATTATTAAATATTAATTTCAAATTATATTAAAATTGGTAAAACTAAATACTTTAATGGGGTGATAACAGAATAGACATTAGGATCGTGCAAGATGCTAGCCACATTATGACTCCTTTTGACATAACGTAAATACAGCTGGTAGCATACATGCCTGTGTGAAATCCAAGCCATTAAAGAGTGGCAATTAATGGTCTCGAATATGGTTATTCAGCTTATTGAATTCATGCACTGTCGGACTTTGGCATGCTAATGATAACACCATTAAACGTGTATGTATTTTGATAAAATGGAAAAAGCTCTTCTATCATCAACAGAAGTATTTACATTCAATATGAAAAACAATAGACAATTGATTACAATACAGTTCGCAACCTAGTTGGTGATCTTGAAAATGCTTTTGAATATTTCGAATAAGATCAAAATCCTATTTCTTTGAACTTTTCCAAGGATCTACAACAAACTAGATGTTGTGCATCATAAGGATAATCCAATTGCATTTGGTTATCATCTTTCCTTCAAGATTATCTTTCTGGGAATTAATTATTTAAACAAATGAATGAACTCATCTCTCACTTCACTAAATCTGGAGTAAAGTAATACTCGAGTCTTCTTTCATGATGCATTGACATGTGCCATATCATTCTTCACCGCGTTGGGGCCTCCTAGGCACCACATCGATCAATGGAATGCTCATAAATTCAACAATTTAGCTAGTATCTCTGGATGTACTTAAATATGAAGAATGGTAGCTACCATTTTTATTAACCAGAAGTAGATTAGAACCTTGCTAAGGTATCCAATCAACAAGTTTCTATGGAGAAGGTTAGATTCCATTTGTGGCCCCTCGCAACCCTTATTTATATGTGATCATAGCAGGATTTTACGTGCTCCACACAAGATTCCAAAGAGGACTGACTTTGTTTGTAAGGACAAACCAAACATATTACTTCCATTGAGGAATCTAATGACAACGAAGAAGAGGAGTCACATAATAATAAGATAGGAATCGGTTTTAAAGAGACACATGAGAAAACTATAGAATGCTTTCTCTGTGCCGAAGCTAACATTAATTTTTATTTTTTTTATCTATCATGGTTTTCTCTAGTTATTATTTCTTGGCAAGTACACAGACTATGTAACGTTTCTAACCATACTACTCTGCATTCCTAATTTGTAATTCATATGCATAGTCATATTTCTGACTTGTCTGGCTTCTAATTGTTATGCATATTGCACAGTTTCGACTTGTAACGTTGCCTATAGTCTGATGTTCACAAATCTTCTGACTTGCAAGGGAATCGTAAGGTCTAATATTGGTCAAGTCTGGCAAACATCTAGTGAATTTTGTCTTTGTACGCTCATACAACCAGTACCACAGTGGGTGCCAAACTATGTAACCATGCTCAAAATCGATCAACAAGATTTCCAATGCTTCCATGATGCCGGGTTTGTAACATTTCTTTTCATATTCTCAGTCTCTACTCAGTCCCTAGGTGAGTCGCCACACCAGAGCTTAGTATTTTAACACCTTTTGGGAAGGAATCCATTCTCTTTCCTGTCATCTTGTATTTTTGTCGATCTTGTTGCGTGAAGACACTTACAGCTTCTAACTTATCCCTATAGTCATGGCTCTGTATGAATTACACTGACTTCAAAGATGATTATTTTGTTTGAACACGGTGATTTCTTCTTGCTCGATTCCCAGTTTTCTTCTCTGGTTGTTCAAGTCTTTTCTTCTAGGCTGGTGCAACTTTGGAACATGTCAAAGACAAGGTTATTGCCAAATGTTGTGGATTTCGTCCTAGTGATGTTGCGGCTCTCCTTGTGACTATAGTGTTTCTCAGGTGTTGACGCACTATTATTCATTTAATTGCTCTCTCTGCATATATATAAATATTGGTTTTGATTGCAATTTGTGATCGTTCACGTTGAGTGCACCAAGTGGCCATATATGAAAGATGACTAAGCTAACAATTCAGAATGTTAGGTATGATTTCCACCCGTTAGAAAACTTTTCTTGAGATATTCTTTTGAATAGCTTATTTAGTGCATAAGGTTGATGATATTATGGTAAATGGCCAACACTAATCCTGCTTCTCGTGATTACATCTTGACTGAGTTATTTATATCTATACAACTATTGTCCAAAAGCACTATTCCTTCTGTGGAAGAAGCATTTTTATTATTATTCATTCACTGTTGTGGCTTATTTGTGTGTTGTTTATTCATACCGCTCAAAGATGATCGCTGTCTGCAGGTCTTGCTATCTAACATATTTTCTGCCTCTAAGATCTTTCATAATGGTTTCAGATATACCTATTTTGCCAAGTACATTATTGCTGGAATGATATGAAGATATTGATTTGTCAATACTTTCAATGCTATTTCTGATCTGTCATATTTTTTAACAAGACTCCCCTTCAACTTATGCATTTCTTTTTTTTCCACACTTTGGTGGGTTGGATTTTAATCTATGTATCACTTTTTGTCTTCTTGCTTAATCTTTTTTATATTATTTTTTTTATTTGTCTGGTTTGCAATTGGGTAACTTGCAATCTCTAGTCATGTGGCCAAAATTGTCAGCATATTTGCATTAAGTGATTGGGTAACTAGCAATCTTTAGCCATGTGGCCAAGATTGTCATATTTATATCATCTTCAGTGACTAAGAAAGGGAAGAAAAAATTTGTGTCTTCTCGTGTTTTTATCCACATACAATGCACTCCCACTCTTCTTTGAATAGGATTTGCAATCAATAGCCTTATGTACAAAAGAATAGCATGAATAATAGTAAACATGAAAAGAACTTGTGTACCCAATGGTTGATGATCTTCTAGTAAGAATGATCTTCCTGGTTTGCTTGCTTGAGAAATCTTACTTTTATGCTACATCTTTTGTTGTATATTTTGTTGATAGAAACTGATTTGATTACTCCTACAATCAGTTACAACATTCCTAATATTATGGCAAGAAAAACACTTGATATCTTTCAATAAAATAGAAAAGGATCTCCTTGATGAAAGACTTCTCTTGGCTCATTCCTTGATTGTTGGTTATGCTACCTTCCATTTCTATTTATCATATTGTTGCTACCTTAACTTATATGCCTTCTGGTTGTTTCCTAATTATCTCTTATGGCTACCTTTGAACTAGATTTGCCTTTTCTAACTTGTTGCTCATGGAGACAACCTATAGCACTCTAGGGTAAAACGATATCAAGAGAAATCAAAGTCATGGAGGGTAAAAATGTTGAGGTACTAGGAGCTCTAATCACAAATTTTTGACCCCAAAGAGTGTTAATTGATGCCAAAAAATGGCTTTGGAAGGTTCCAAATTCCAAATCTCCAAATTGGCACCTACCACTAAAACAGGCCCTACAAACCAATTTCTCCAATTTTTCCATCTAAAAAGTACTAGGATAAATGAAAATTTATATAATCATCCATTTTATATCACATCAAAGGAAACTAAAATGAAAAAAAAACATTTGTGGCCATGTAAAACAATGACTATATAAACCCATATTATAGTAGCATTACAATATCACCAAAGTTAAATCGTTAAAATACTTATAAATTGAATTTAGTACCCTTCATTACAATACATCCTATATTTAACATGAAGTTACTTTATCCCTACTTTAAAACTTGGTTGAAACTATACAACTCAACTTTATTGCATGAAGAAAACTTTATTCGATCAAGACATGGTCATTAAGAGAAAGAGCGCACACTAGTAGGACATTCATCTTTAGTGAATTATCAAAACATCACTTCTTCACTAGGGCATGTGCTTTACCATGATTTAGATCCAGCGAAAGTTCTCTTGTATGGTACAAAAACTTATGAAGAAGAATTCTAATGAATGTGGAAAAATTGATTCAACGTTTCTACCTTTGGTCATCTCAAAAACGGTCATGATATTGGAAATTTTGGAGTCATAATTTTTTAACATAGTTTTTAGCTTTTTATCTTACATTTTTGGGGACAATTACAAAGTTGAGGGAGTCAATTCATTCTACTAATGTTCTTTCCAATGAGCTAAAACAGACTCAAAGAGGAATGTTGAGTATGTAATGTGATTTTAGCAAGGATCCCAATTTTCTCAAACAACTCAAATTTGCCCGACTCAAAATTTCCCACAACCTCTATTAGGATATCGCATTTTAATTTTTAATTTAACCTGGTCTTATAAGCATTTTATGAATGAACACATGCATCACATCTCTTATCAAGTATGCTCACACTATTCTAGATATTTTATATTCTTATGTATATTTTAGTTTTTTTTCACCATTAAATTTATTAATAAAACTTTAATTTTCTTTATAATATTTTATTTTCTATTCATTTTAATTATGATATTCTTTAGGAAATGATCGTCGGGGAGGATCGTGAGAGCGACCAGGTTCAAGGGTTCAACAAAGAAGGAGACGGGGGTCAATAGGTAACCATGGAAGCGCAGGGAGGAGGGAGCTCCACTCCCTCCTATAGTAATGTGGTTTCAAATAGAGAAAGAGCACAGAATAGGAACAAGCCTCCACACTCCTTGGAGGACAAGACAAAAATTCCTGCAACCCAGAAAGCGAAAGGCAGCAAAACCCATGCAGAGCAAGGGACCCACAAGAAAGATCGATAGGAGGATAAAGCAGAAGACAGAGGTCAGGGAAGAGAGAACAGAACCAAGATGGGTCCTGCAAATCCAAAACCAACACTAAACCACGGGCAATACTGAATGATTCTACTCTACAAGTGCACAGGGATCATGCACTATAATATGCAAGTTTATGGGAATCTGGCCGATAGAGAAAGTGCTATACACTTGGATAAAATACAACTGGAAACCAAAAGGAGAGTTAAATATACATCTGGGATCCATAGGTTTCTTTATAGTGGTTTTCATGAACATCAGGGACAGAGATAGGTTTTTTGAAGGAGGACCATACTTCTATGCGACAGTTGGTCTCTATATGCGCCCATGGACGATGAACTTTGTGCCAGAGCAAGAAACTTTCACATCGGTACCAGTGTGGATTAGACTCTACTCCTTACCCTTATATTATTGGATGCTAGAGTCTTTAAAAGCTATAGGCAATAAATTACGACATTTTTTAAAGATTTCAGAAGCAACACTACAAGGAAAGTATACCTCCTACGTCTGTATATGTGTGGAGATGGACCTATCAGAAGCTCTTCTAGATGAGGTCATTCTTGAAGTCTATGATGATGAATGGGTCTAGGCAGTTGAGTATGAGCAAATCCCATTTAGATGTCACAAGTTTCATGAGCATGGACACCTATTCAGAGATTGCCCTCTTAACAAAAGGGAGGAATACTTAAACACCAGTAGAGGGAAAGACCACACTGGTTTTACTAAAGTGGTTGGAAAAGGGAAAGGAAGGGGAAGGAAGACACAAAATAATCCTAATGATAACAAAACAAGAAGTCACAATGGTTTTGAGATCTTAGAAGAAAGAGGAGAAGATGAGGGAAATCAAATGAAAACAGAAAATCAAGTGGAAAGAGAGAAAGGAAAAGAGACAAGTATGGATTTCACACGGGAATAGAATGAACACACCATAGACCCCTTGAGTACCATGGAAATAGAAAAATACCATGAAAGGACTCAAAGTGAAAGTGGCACAAAGGACCAAGACTTATAGGAGATCCTGGAAAGGGAGAACCTTGAGCTAGAAAAGTTTCTAGAACAAGGAGGAAGCCTGGGTATTAACTCCATACCTTAGGAGGAAGTTGACAAGGTTCAGCACATATTCCTTAGCAAGTCACAACAAACAGCTACAGGAGTAAAAAGAGGACATGACAATCATGAAATCAAAGGGGTTTCCTCAACATGATTAATAATAGGAAAATTGGCAAAAAACCCAAGCAGGAAGAGATGAAGAAAGAGACAGAAAGAATTGCTACTAGAATGTGGCAAACTCATGATTGACTCAAGAAGGATGAAGGATCTATCCAGTTACTCCTTCAAAACCCCACCTCAATGAAGATCACAACCTGGAACATTAGAGGACTAGGGAGCAGAAGGAAACAGAGGAATCTAAGCAATAGAATCAGAGAGGAGAAACCTAACATAGTGTTCATACAGGATACAAAATGCTTTGTGGAGAAGATCAGAGAAAAGCACAACAAATTCTTAAATAGATATGAATATCTTGAGGTCAAGGCAAATAAATATGCTGGTGTCATTCTCACTCTATGGGATCCTCATAAATTTGGTATACAAGATGCGGAGGTGTCCAGACACCACCTTTCTTTGGTCATCCAACCTGTGGGTGATAGGTAGTGTTATGATCACTAATGCTTATGGTCCTCAACCAATGGAGGACAAACTTCGGCTCCTTACTACATTGGAGGATATGAAAAAGAGATATCCAGCTTTACCCTAGATTCTACGGGGAGATTTTAACATGATAAAATCTCTAACGGAGAAAAAAGGGGGAACTAGAACACTTGGTATGGATTCCAAGGCCTTCCAGAACTTCCTCACCAATATGAAACTAGTGGATATGGACACTAACAATGGAATTTTCACTTGGAATAACAAAAGGGGGGGTTCTAACCAAGTAGCCTCAAAATTAGACAGATTTATTATCTCATAGGAACTTCTACTCATGAGAAGAAGCCTAGCAGCATTCATCCTACCTTTTGGTGGTTCAAACCATTGTTCCATCCAATTGGAAGCATCCCTAATTGGTAAACCTAGGAACAGCCCCTTCAGGTTTGAGAATGCATGGCTCACGTACTCAAATTTCCTCAAAAACATTGAAAAATGGTGGAAGGAAGAGATACACTTTCAAGGCACAAAGATGTTCCTTTTTCATTGCAGGCTCAAACACATTAAAGGTAGACTCAAAGAGTGGAATAAAAATTAATTTGACAACATCTTCAAATCTAAAGGAGAACTAGAAAAGAAGCTAAAGGAAATAAACCAAATTCTTATCATAGAAGGCTACACAGAGGAAATGAAATAGCTTGTGGATTCACTTTAGCATGAATGGGAGAATAGATGTCTAAAAGAGGAAATATTCTGGAGACAGAAATCCAGGGTCCAATGGATTAAGGAAGGGAAGAGAAACACAAAATTCTTTCACAGATCCACTATATATCATAGAAATAACAATAGAATTGTGAAACTCACAGACCAACATGGAGTTGAAAGAAACACACATGAGGATATGGAAGAGGTTCTAGTCTAGCATTTTTAGGTAATTGTTGACGAGACCACTGTTGATAGATCACAGTTTACGAAAATATTTACACAGTACATTCCTAAATTGGTCTCCAGAGAAGACAATCACAATCTCAAAAGACCAGTAATAGAGGAAGAGCTTGAGGAAGTCATCATAGAGATGCACAATGGGAAAGCTCCAGGCCCTGATGGCTTCAATGCATACCTTTTCAAAACTTGTTGGAGGATTGTAAAGCATGATATTCTAGAGGCGGTGGAAGACTCGTGAAGATCTAAAACAGTCTTGAGGGTGCTTAATGAATTTTTCATAGCCTTAATCCCCAAACAGGAAAAGGCCACCTCTCCAGATAGATTCAGACCTATAGCCTTATGCAATGTTGTGTGCAAAATAATATCCAAATTAATTGCAACCGACTCAAACCACTCCTCCCTACCCTAGTGTCAGAGGAGCAAACGGGTTATGTGGAAGGAAGACAGATTCTTAATAACATAGTTCAAGCTCATGAAGTGGTTCATTCACTCATTACCAATAAGTAAGCATGGATGATAATTCAGTTGGACATAGCGAAAGCTTATGACAAACTTAGTTGGACTTACATAAGAGTAATGCTAAAAGCTTATCGCTTTGACTACAATTGAATTAGATGGGTCATGGCTCTGTAGGTTTTAACCCCGTACAGAAATTACCTGCATACGAATTCTAAATCACAGGAAAAATAAAAATGCGAGAGCATAACACATAAAACACATATACATAGAGATTTCCCACTGGATCTCAAAACCGAGACTA
>APFE030640355.1:0-11691 GCA_000404065.3 Pinus taeda
AAATCCCACATGACGAGCACTATCGAGAGAAATAGCCATGAATAGCATAACGTCTTACTATCATTCTCTACCTCTCTCCAGTTCACGAGGAACTCACTACACGGGTAGCGCACCCAGTTGAAATGTATGCCCTCCATGCACTGTGCTGCCAACAAAACAACTGGTGTTGGCACTTCATCCGCGTGGCACTTTTTCATAACCTTGCCAGCGAGTATCCACGTAGCTTCTTCACAATTTTAAGCTTTTCCTTCATCTTCTCAGTGAGGTCGTGCTCGCTTGTCTTTCCACCAAATGCCTTGGCCAGATTCAATCCTGAATGGGGCAATAGCATGATCTGATGGGTCAGCATATCAGTGATGGGGATCAGTGTCTTTAACCATAGGCACTTTTCATGCACCAGGCATAACAAATGCTTAATGCCGATCAGGTGTATATTGGAGCGATGATAGTGGGGCACCCACAATAGGTTCAGCAGCCTTGACTTGTTTACTCCTCGAATCCATTCCACAAGCTCCTATACAGTGACACCTGATTCTTCCTAGAAGACCCTCTACATGAAGGTTTTGGTAGCAAGGTGGGGGAACCACTCGTGGTCCACCAAATCCCAATATTCAAGCTTTAAGTGTAGGATCTGCACCAAGTGCGGACCTTCAAAGGTGATGTTCTCCGGTAACAGGGTGTGTTGAGGAGGAATTGTCCTACATCTAGGTCCTTTGGGAACTTCAATTTTCCCTTGCGTGGAGGGATATACTCCTAAAAAATTAGATATAGGGTCCTCCCCCTCAATGTCTATATCTTTTGCGCCCTCTTCAGCCTCTAGATCCACCACTTTCCCCTTCTCCTTCGCCCTCGAATTTTCTCTCCTCTGGGCCTGTGTAGCGGCATGCTTCCTCGGGGACTCACGCACCGACACAGGCTTCTTTTTCTTATCTTTCTTTGGCTTTGGTACATCCCTCACTAGCATAGGCTTCAGCCTAGGCGACCTTGGCACTGTAGGCACTGTGGTTGGAACCTCCATACTCAAAACCTCTAGAGAAACTCCCTCAGAGGCAATAACTTCCCCAGTACTAGAAATCTCTACTGGTGCAGACAATATGTTGTGGATAAATTGTTGGGTGCCTTTAGGTAACTTCTCAAACACAGAAGCAGTGACCAAATCTGCATAAAACTAAAGATTCATAAACACTCGATAGCTCAACGTAAAATTTCTAAGAATGCAAAGTGTTTTTCGTTGGACAGCCATGTGTAATTTATAGGTGAATTTGAATTCAAATTCAATTGTTCCCCCCCAAAATATGTCCATAAATGCTAGATTGGCGGCAGATTTCCAAATATTCCACTCTTAAATTCAACCTTAAATGCCACCCCCCACTCCTCTTAACCATCCCATCACTGTCAAATCATGAATAGTGACAGTAACAATCACTTTTTGGTTGTGTTGTGCAGTCTCTCCCCCTTATCGCAGCTCCCTTTGTGCTTCGTCTAGTACTATGACACCATCCTATTTCACACAAACCCCCTGTCGTGCAGCTCTACAAACTGGGCAGCGTAGTTTATAGTCTTATGCCTCCTTGCAGCTGCCTGGTGTGCTAAGACTGTGCTACCATCATGTAGTTATTAGACTGGATCCTTAGTGTATGGCTTCAATCGGCTTCCATTTACGTTTCCCGAAAATGGATCTCCAATCAATTTTGACAAGCTGAACTACTCCACCATCGGTAATCTCTTTGATAACATATGACCCCAACCAATGCATCTAAAATTTTCCTAGAAGCTTATCAACCTTACTGTCATATAATAAAACTAAATCATTTACCTTGAAGGTGTGTAGCTTGATGTGTTGATTGTGCCATGCCTTTTCGCATTCCTTCTGAACCTGCTAATGGAATTCAGCCAAAATTCTATCTTCATCAAGCTCAGCTATATACGCAAGCCATTCTTCTAAGCCTCCACAGTCCACCATTCCTGTAAATGCCACTATGCATATACTAGGCACAATGTACTCCATAGGCGTCACAGCCTCTACACCATAGACCAACCTAAAAGGTGTCTGACCAGTAAGCTTCTTACAAGTATTTTTATAAGCCCATAATATTGTTGGTACGCGCACATCCTAATCATTCCTTTGTGCATTGCAAACCTTTGACAGCACACCCTCCAATATTTTATTAAACACCTCAACCATCCCATTGGCTTGAGGATGATATGGCATACTCTTCTGATGATAAACTTGGAATCCTTCTGCTAGTACGCCAATCGTTTTGTTGAGGAAATGCGTACTACAATCACTCATTAAAACCTTCGGACAATCGAACCTAGCCAACACATATTAAAATAATATTTTCGTTGTTGTTTCCCCTGTACAGTCCTTCACAGGTTGTAACTCCACCCATCTGTTCAAATACTCAGTCGCGATGATGATATACGGCGCACTTGTCTTCTTTCTTGGAGGCTCTATGAGCCCTACAAAATCAATTTCCCATTTCTCAAATGGCTACAAACCTACGGATTCAAAGGAAACTTATCCCTCCACAACGGCCTACCGATTCTCTGACATGCATTGCATGCCCTACAATATGCTTTGGAATCTTTATGCAACGCCGGCCACAACAACCCAACATGTAAAATTTTCTGCATTGTTGCTTCTCCTAGATAATGGCCTCTCGTAGCCCCTCCATGAGCTTCAACTAGAATATTGTTTTGTTCGAAATCAGGTACATAGTGTCGTAGTTTCTCATCCGATCCCATCTTATACAAGTGGCTTGCAATAACAAAAAAGTTTGTCGCACGCACCACCAATTCCTTCTTATGTTTACTCGTGTATCCTTCTAGAGCCGTTCCTGTAGTTAGGAAGTGGATAATTTCTGCAAAGTGATTATCTACTACCCGCACCGCAAAGAGTTGCACATCAGGAAACCCCTCCTCCAAATTGGTGGGCTCCTCTCCCATTTCAATGGGTGACAGATGGTATGGCCCTGCATTCAATCATCCTAGCTTCAAAATTGCCTCTAAATCATACTCCTGAAACAACAATAACCATCTCCATATTTTCCCCCCAACATAGGCTTATTGACTAGGTATTTTAATGCAGAATAGTCCTGTACATCTTAAATTGTTCGCCTAGTAGGTAATGTCTGAACTTCTGGAGCGCGTACACCATAGCCAACCCTTCGCTCTCTGTCATCGAATAATTCTTTTCAGCCTTAGACAAGTTCCTGCTTGCAAACGCTATAGGGTGATCCAATTCTCCTTCACCAACCTACGTCAACACTGCTCCTAGCGTAATACATGACACATCCACATGCACATGAAATTCCTTCTTCCAATCTAGGAAGACTAGGATCGGTGCAATGACCATTTTCTCCTTCAATACATCCAAATTCTGTTGACATTCTTCATCCCAACAAAATGTAGCGTCCTTCTTTAATAGCTTTTCCATGGGCGCGATAATTTGGGCATAACTCTTTATGAACTAATAGTATCCAGTATGGCCCAGTGTTACGCGCACCTGTTTAACACTTATTATCACCTCCAAATTGATTATAACCATGATCTTAGCAAGGTCCACAGTTAATCCTTGTCTACATACCACATGACCCAACAAGATTGAAAAATGGACACAGAACAAACATTTCTTCAATTTCAGTGCGATCTGATACCTTCAGCATGTATCCAACATCAAGCACAAACTAGCTACATGGCGCTTCACCAGTCCAAACATTGTCTAATCATCAAAGTATACCTCCAAAAATTTGTGAATGAACTCTTTGAACGTTGTGATGACTACGCGCAAGAAGATTGCCAGTGCATTTTTAAGCAAAAAAGGCATTACCGTATACTGAAAGCATCCCCACTCAATCGCGAAGGTCGTCATACTCCTGCCTTCTAGCACGATCTTTATCTGATGATGATATCCAGAGAACCCATCAGTGAACGAATATGCTTCCTTCCTGCCAACATTATCCAATACTTCATCTATGAATGGATTTGGAAAAGGATCATGAAGGCAAGCATCGTTGAGCTTCCTGAGATCTACGCAAATCCTAATTTCATCCTTTTTCTTCTTTTCCTGAACTACCCTTGGACTGAGGCAATCATATTCCTCCACTAGTTCAATAATACCTGCTACAAGCATCTTGTCCAATTCCAGACTAACCTTTTCCTTGTATTTTAGATTAAGATGATATGGCCTCTGCT
This sequence comes from Pinus taeda, assembly GCA_000404065.3. Taxonomy (NCBI): domain Eukaryota; kingdom Viridiplantae; phylum Streptophyta; class Pinopsida; order Pinales; family Pinaceae; genus Pinus; species Pinus taeda. The sequence continues at coordinate 4,198 of APFE030640355.1, forward strand.
TAACAGACTTCGCATCCGATTTTAAAGTTATTTTCATCATTCCCAAATCGTCGATGATGCTTTTCAAGTCTGAAAATTTTGTGGGAAACAAATCCTGATATTCATGGAGTAACTCAATGACCTTTTCCACCGTAGCATCATCCCAATAGTCCCCTATCTTGGAAAACTTTGGTTCCGCCTCTGTGCCAATGTTTACTTGTCGGGTTTTCAGCGGCACACTATTATCTGGATTCTCTATCTGCGACCCCTCAACTTTGAAGTGGCCTTCTACCTCTAGGATGTAAATGTTCCTTGGATCCTCCTCTTCTTCTTCAGCAGTCACATTATAGCACTCCAATGCATGGCGTAGCTGGGTGCTCCAACTTGGTTGAATCAAGTCCAAAAGATCCTGCAGTATTCTGAAGATCGTTGCCTTGACATCTTGCAACGCCTTGTCAATACATTTGAACCCTATTCAAAGTTGAATGTGATCAACGATCCTTGTCTCAAAACGTCCCATTCTTCAGTGCCATGGTGGAGCTCTATTTTCAAGTACCAATTCATTGGTATTACATCCAAATTATGACAGAATAAATGCACCCACTCAGGTTGTGGCTCCGTCCCATAAACATTTGTTCATTTTGCTAAGTGATCGCGTGGGTCATTAATTCCATTGTATTTCTCCATTAGCCGAACTTTTGGGTGACCAAACCATAACCTCATCATTCTTCTGTATTCATGCCATCCATCAAAACTGTCTTTATGCATACCCCACCATCTTGTGGGTTTAGCACGCAGCACCAAATCCAAGGCTTGGAAGCGATGCTTCTTTGGTACTTCCCTTTCAAATGCATCCAAAAATTTATCTACGTCAATTGTCCCATCATAATAAGGCAAACTCCTTACCTCCGACGATACATACTGCAGTGATTTAGTCATCATGTTACGGTATAGCGTAGATACTTCATGAAACCTATTATGCTAGTGCTCCAACTCTTCATATGAATCTGATGTACAGGAACTTTTGCAATCCCATGAAGTGCATCCATCAGATGTAGGATTAACCCAATATTGATCTCGTGCTATTATTTTATAGATCTGATCCAGATCATCATCGCTTTCCTCATAATCGCGGACCGATTCAGTATAGCATGGTCCTTCTGCAAGGTCCAAAGGTACTACTACATGGAGCGATTTCCTCTCAAATGACATTGTCCGCCTCTTCAGATTGATTACCCCATTCATGTTGATATCCCAATCAATTCCTAGGAGCACAGGGTAAGGATTGTTTTCATCAACAATTTCTATTACTTCAAAATCAACCAATGTGCCTTCAATATCTGTTGTCACTCCCTGCAATCTTCCCATGGGGATAATCTTCTGTTGATTTGCCATCCTCAATTGAATTGGAGACCACAGCAATGCAAGTCTTCCCACTCTCTCCCATGTCTGTTTAGGCAAAATATTCGCATCCGACCCAATATCTAGAATAACTTGGTCCATTTCATATTCTCCTATTTGCGCAGTGAGCCTCATATCACCCCTTGTTCTTTCCTTCCACTTACCACTTTTTCTAACTACGCGAGGTCCTTCAGGGGCATTTTATTTACTAGCACATTTATTTATCAACTCCTGTAATCCTTTCACGGGTAGCAGCTTCATACAGGTCTCTAAGAACATAGTAAGCATAGAGCGGTCCATTTCTTCAGACAACTTATCCTGACTTCCTGAGGTAGAGGCCTCAGCGAAGCTTTTCTTTGCTTCCATGAATGTTTCTTTCACGCTCCAAATCAAACCCAACCTCTTTTTCTAGATCCGGACCCATTCACTTTCCTTAGGTTGTTTCCCTTTATCCTCGCCAGTCATCGTTCCACTTCGCAACATGATATTCACATTAGGATCTTCTTCATGGGATACAACCCTCATCATCCGCAGTTTCTGGGTAGGCTTCTGAGGTTGCACCCTCTTCTACCAAATTTTAGCTATCAAAACAACGCAGTCTTCTATCACGTGATCAAACTGAGTATAGTATCAGCACAACAGGCATGTCGGGATTGTACACTCTCATGTGTAGTGTCTTGGCACTCCGCAATTGTAACAAATGACTTGTCCCCGACCTCTTGCATGTCCTCCTCCTCCTTAGCCTCGTTCGTGCCCCTGATATCCTCCATGTGCTCCCCCAGTGCTTTGATCTAGAGGCCGAGTTTCTATCTGCATTTGATATGCGGGCATTCTTTCCATCATCAACTCATAGCTACGGCAATTACACTCATTGTGGCCCACTAATTTGCAGAAGTTGCAGAAGAGTTGTTGTAGTGTCTGCAAAAATTTTTGCAACAAGTGACAAATGTCTATTACATGTTTTCCAACTACCTGACAGATAGCACACCATAGCGCAGACCCTGTACTTGGACCTGCTTGAGTTTCCGTCCTTAGAGACAATGGCCTTCTTCCTTAACATAATTCACGAAGATAGGGTAGTGATCTTTATCATGCCCCTGACTCTTGCATTTCAGACACCAAACTTCTTCGTGCACCTCTAGCCAAGCTGCTCTATCCATATTCATGCTTTGAAACTCTAGGCAAAGATTCCACAACTCCGCGTGAAATTGCTAAACTCCCAAAGCAGTGTCTTGAATTGGTGTCTCATGTAATCTCATCACAATTTCCAGGGCCTCCACCTGGGTTCCAATCTTCTGTTGCGATAAAGAAACCCTTAGGTGGGGTAGGAGTAAAGCTACAAACCATTCACGATGCTTCCCATCTATAAGATTCATGTTAGCTTCATGGATCTGAAATTTCAATCTCTGATCTAGCTCTCAGCGTGTTTCACCAGGCCTCATCAAGATTTCCTTGAATCCAATGATTGATTGCAATACAGACTTGGGCTTAGTGAATTCCTTATTCAGCGTAGTTTTAGTGTCTGCCAACGATGCCATCAGGTTATCAATTCAGTACTTAATGTACCATGTCAACGCGTGATCTTGTAGAGCAGTAACCAACTGCACTTTCTTCATATGATCCTCTGTAATATTCTAGGTTGTTCACATGGCCTTTGCAACGAACCAAAATTGGTCCGAGTCCTAATTTCCCAAGCCCTTGAAAACGGGAAACATCATTGTATTCGACATATTGAATGGTGGTAGAGGTGGTGGCGGTGTGGACGAAGGTGTATGTTGTGGAGGTGAAGGTGGAGGTGGTGTGGATGGATGAGGTATTTGTGGAAACCCTTGCCTTATTAACTAGACAGTGCTCTGAGGTGAATCATGTGCTACTCCTTCGTCATCACTCAGAGGAAGCTCAATCAGCGGGCTATATTCAGGACATGTTCTCCCTCTATCCTTGAAGAACTTTCCACTTCACGTAGCTCCAAAAATCAAGGTAATGGCATAACCCTCTTTTCACACAAGAGCATCTTAATCCAAGTATTCAAAGATCTTAAATACTTACATCACAGTCCCTTGATAGCTAACCAAGGTATCAACCAAAAATTCTATCGCAAATCCTCGTATGACGCAATCAGGCTAGTGATCGACAACGTGCACGATCTTATCTTTAGAGGCTTCCAATCTCGGCACTAGCTCCGGGGTCCACACTATTGGACCGTCAAACCTCCACCTTCCCTAGTTGTCTACCAATTTAGCAATCCACTTGTATAGCTCGATCAGGAAGGAATAGAATAAAATTTCGTGTATCTCTGTGTATAGATGCCTGTCCAACCACTGTTCATTTGTCAGGCACATATTTTTTTTCTTATGCCGCGAATTTGTGAATATTTATATCGAACCTGTTAGAGTCAGTCTTGTCAGTCCTCCGTCAGAGATCAAAACTCTTTCTGCATTTCATTTTTAGGTGTCTCACTCCATCCACTCAACTGCATTCCACTAGGGGCATGCCATAATCTCACGGAAAAGGTCTTGTTAGTCATTTCCCCTCATGTCTGGCACCTGCGGGCTTAGGTCTTTCGTCAATGTTCACTAAAGTCCATGACAATCAATGTTTAATCTTTTAATGGACGAGAGTCATTTTCAGTCATAAGGTCTAGGGATTAGTCAATATGGTCTTCAAAAATGTCCAATAAAGCCATGCAGGCCAGAGGGGGGGCCTTACAAAGTTGTGATTCAAAGATTTTCATCGTCATGTTGACAGACTACGACTATTCTTCAAAACTCTGTTTTGAAGAAAAGTCAAACAGTGTGTCATTTGTGATAATTTTCAAAAAAAGTTTCCAGTTGATCTCTTCAGGCGCAGTCATGAGTTCGTTGGCCAAATGCCATGTCAACAACCCCTGCAAAAAGTGCCAAAAAATTTCATCATTTTAGCTAAAAATTCAAAGGGAAAAGTGAAATACAAAGTTGCATTAAATCAAGGAAAATTGTCAAAACAAAACATTAGCAAAGTGGGTTTTGAAGAAACAAAAATCAAACCAATGACTCCAAATGTCTTTATAAAGAATTTCCACAAGGAACATAGTCATTTTGCATACCAAGGATATAGAAAAGCATTGCAAAGATATTTTTGAGAGAAAGCACACGTTCTAGGTGAGTTTGGAGGAGTTGTCATAGACGCAGCGCACAGAGAGAGGAGTGCGGCGCACATAGAGAGCGCGGCGCACAGAGCGCGCCCCACAGCGTTGAAACAACACGAGCGTGGCGCACTGGGTTTTCTGCACGGCGCACACCCACAAAGGCCTGAATTTGTTACAAATTTTCAACAAATCGTTTTGAATCCCTTCCAATTGCCAGGTAGGGTCTAAATCTTGGTTGCTCATCAAATTTTGTGGACACGATGATGGTTTATGGCCATTGATAGTTGCAATAAAACCTCATAAACCCTACCACTTGAAATCATCAAAACTATTGTTGCTAGGGTTGCAAACTTGTTGTGTTGATGCCAAGGCTCCTCCTCCCTTTCATGTTTCCCCTTCTTTCCATTGTTCCCTTCCCCCCTATCCCATTTTTCCCTATTTTCCCTACCCTAAAACATTACTAAACCCCTATTCCCTATCCCCTCCACTCATTGGTCAATGTAAAACCCCAAAACCCTACCTTACAAAATCCCCAAACCCCCATACATGTCCCTAAACAAAATTTCCCCCCATAACCCCTAATATCATCATATTATTCCCCTTCCTAACACTCCCTTTTTGCATTGTTCCCCTTGGTGGTAGAGATCACAACAACACATAGTTTCACTACCATCATCAAAGGGCAGTCCAAGCACAGTCCATATACAGCAGCCATGGCATCTGAACATTCATCGGAGTATGAGATGGAAACCCAAAGTGATTCATCCTCGGAAGAACAGGCTCCCCGGAGACATCACAAAAGTGGCAAACATGTTAGGGATGAAGCAACCACACTTACAGAATTGCAGGCCTGCCCTCTTGCTATTTCATGTTTCCAGCATCTATCATGTTTTGAGTTTTTCCAAAAGGTGGCTAGTGTTCGAGTTCATCATGAGTTGGCCCCTCTTTTTTTGCTTCACCTACATGGAGATCACTCTATCTTAGCTGGGGTCACCTTCACACTGACACCTGAAACTGTCCCATTAGAAATCAGCATACCGAACGTTGGAGAACAATGGCACAAGAAACAGAAGGTTGATCGGTAGCATTATGAGCCTTACATTAAGGCCAATTTCTTGAGGCAGCTCCAAAGAGTCTTTCCGTTTTGATATTTGAAAGATGAATATGCTCCACTCATGAAGTTGATCATGAAGTATTTCAGCTGTGAGGGGAGGTTCTCTCGTCTATTAATGAGCCCCAATTTTGGTACAATTTGGGCTCATTTTGGCCTATTTTACTTGCTCAAACCATTCATTTTTATTTGCTTATGCATGCATTTCTTAGTTTATTCATGTTGTTTGTAGGAAGAAGGTTAGACACTTTAGCTACGTGACTAATGCATTATGATTCCAGGTTTTGGCATTAAAAAGGGAGCAAGAGACAACGAGAAAGGGGATAAGGAGACAATGAGGTGGCACTGCTGATTTTGTGGAGAGATGTCCACGGTCTTGGGACATTCCTCGTGATTCCCACCAAGAACTCCGAGCTCCAATCCATCTCCCCTCCGAGCTTAAGAAGCATCCAGCTGTCTTACAGGAACAGCAGTCATAAATTGGTTTACAGGAACAGTAGTTATGACTGACCTACAGGATCCGCAGTTAGACTCTAGTTGGACAGCCGAGCTCCTAAAATCAAGGGCACTTGGTGGATCATCGTTTTTGTATAAGTATGAAGGCCTTAGCCTTAGATAGGTTGTTGAAACTCTCATATTGCTATTGTAATTTTGGAGCACAGTTCAGTTTTCGTTCCTTTTTGTAAGCCAATTTGGCATGACATCAGATTATGAATAAAGAAGGCAGTTTGTGATCTAGTTCTGAGTTTCTTAAGGAGACTATAGCTCTCAGGTTAGGGCCCAACCTGAGAGCCATAGATCCCCTCTGCTGTAGTTTTGTTTCCATTTCATTTCCAACACTTTAAGTTTTCGTTTGTACATGCAATTCGAATTACAGTTTGGTGATTTGGTTTTCTTATGAGTAGGATAGATTTTGCTTATGGTGTAGTTGTTTCCACTTGCTTAGTGTAGTAGAGGATAGATACCATCAATTGGAGCTCCAGCAAAATGGTTGTTAAGGCTCACTGCCATCTCTCTTGAAGATTGGGGTGCAGTCCGTAACTAGCCACCAAAAACACGCATTACTTTATTTGATGATTGCTGCAATAAAGTCACGGTTTTGATTAGATGCTTCCTTGTCATTCACACCTGCACACATACTTTCATCACAGCCTCATACATATTTCTCTTCGCGTTTTGGATTGCTGTTCATTGAATTCATGGCATAAGTAATTTAGGTTGATGCATTTTCGGTTGGTGACAGTCATAATCATTTGTTTCATTTACACTCTTCTTTCTCGTTCCATTACCATCTCCTCCATCTTGATCACGCATGCAAACATATCTCCTCGACCTTCACTTCGTTCTGTCCTCTCCCAAAGTCTTCCACTCCTCACGTAACTCCATTTCCTCACCTTTCATTGACATAACCCTTTACCTTCAACACACTCCCTACACCCATTTCCCATCTCATTCCTCCACTTCTGAGCCGTCACTAGCCTTATCCCTACCTCACATATCTCTCCCTACCATTCCATCACTCCTCCATTACTTCAAACCTCCACGGTAGGTCATCCTGTAGCAGTTTAGAGACATCCTATAGAAACCTCTGAGTATCCTGTAGGATCCCCTGCAGACATCCCGTAGGAGGCCATTCACTCGGTTGCTAAGCTCCTGAATGTGGAAAACCTCTGTGGATGGATGTTAAGGGTCCATAGGGACCTCACCTAGCCTCCCCAACCTGTTCCATGCTTTCCTTCCTTCTCCATCCCATCTGCACAACCAAATCCTAATTAGCACACAATCACAATCCCATCCACTTAAAGGAAAAATACAAAAACATGTCTTTTATGATGCAAGCAGTTTAGATCCATGCATTTTCACTTATTAGAGATAG
>APFE030640355.1:12041-52426 GCA_000404065.3 Pinus taeda
GAGCTAGTACTTGTGCATACAGCACCGTCGCTTCCAAGTTTGTACGAACTACCAGGTTGATAAAATGAGAGACAGGAAGCCCCAGGAGTTGTAGCATTATTGCTACAATACTGGAGCTCACCAGTTGTAACCATCCTTCATGTCACAACTAGCAAGGTTAGATTGTAGTATACCTAGAATAACATCTCCCCTGAACTAAAGGAACCCTTCAATATATGTTATGTCCCTTAACATTTGTTTTTTTTCTTTCACCCCAAAACCATTGCTTTTTAACAAAAAAATATCAACTAATATTTGAGGTGAAGACCTAAAATGTTTTATATACTGACATATGTGAGAGAGTGATGCTTTGGGTTGAATAAACCTACTTATCAAAAACATCAAAAGGAAAATAGGTTTTCCGATTGAAAAGAAAAACCTTCAATATCAATGAATTCCTATGTGACTTACGAAATCGAGGATCTTTTCCAGCTTGCCACCCCCCAAATGAATTTCTCTTCTCTTTTCTAGTATTGGTTCAAAGACACTATTATTCAATAGCTGAGGAGGACCTGTAACCTGGAGGAACTTAGAGTTAGACCAAAATATTTTAGTTTTGAATGCCTTAGGGGTTTGTTCACTATTAAAATGAAAATTGCTAAGGTTAAAGTCCATTAAATGTCTTAAAGCATCTAAGAAAACTAATCAGATAGTTCTAAGTAACGCTTAGAAAAATAAAATCCAGTTGGGTTCAATAAGTGGCACTTCATATTACCCACTACCAAATAAACTAAACTAAATTCAATTAATGTTTGATATCTCAGTATATTATTTTATGCCAAAGCAAGGCTATAGGATTCAATTTTCCTATTAACCACTATTAAGACTATAGGACCAATGCAAGTAATGTTTTATGCAGTTTGTTCTAGAGCATATTTTCTAACTTGAGTGGAAGGCACTAATCTTCCTTGCAACACTTGTTTTAAATGAATTCTTAATTTTTCATTCAATGTACATTTACATATAATCACAATTTAACCTTTTCCTCTTTGGGGTTCCCTTCCCCTATTTCGAAGGTATGCTAGTTTTACTATAAATATTCTTTGAAATAGAATGATGTTTTATCATTTTATACTGCATGCTTTTATTTTATAATACCTAAAAATACATTGTATCTTTCGAAGTAAAACTTTAGAATGGAAGGTTTTTAATGTTTAACTAGTGATATATAAATATATTTAAATTTCCAATTTTATTTTTACAACATTTAAAAAAATTATTTTTTAAGTTGATCAATTCAATATTTTTATTTAACTTGTTTATTTTGCAAGGCGTATGATATGCATGTATTAACATTCATTTTTTGTCACAACATCACTTGAATTTAGCTATGTTTATAGGTTTTCCCAATGTTATAAGCATTGACCTTCTTTAGTATTACGTTTCCATCCTCTATCATTTCCCAAACAAAATGATATTGGATATCTATATGTTTTATATTCACATGAAAGTATAAGTCCTTAGCTATATAAATGGTACTATTACTAACACATTGAACTATAATAAATCTCAAAGTTATCCCTACTTCTAAACATAGTTTCATAAGCCAAATGGCCTCCTTAAATACATGAGTAGCTGTCACATAATCTACCTCTATAGTGGACATAGTTCCCACAACTTATTGTTTGGTCATCTAACTTACTACTCCGCCAAAAATTGAATCATGTATCTTTTTATAGAACTCCTTTTATCTACATCCTTTTCCCAATGAGAATCCACATAACCTTGTATATCCATTGAGTGTAGGTTCCCTGACACATCATTATTATAGAAAATGGAATATTTATAAGTACCTCATAAATATTTGAAAACCCTCTTCATTGTGGCCCAAAGTTCATGTCTAATATTAATAATGAACTGACTCAAGGCTCCCATTTCTTAGGGGTAATGTTTGGTCTAGTACAAACCATAATATACATAAAACTACCAATTGTAGTAGCATAAGGACTAGAATCCATATCATTCATCTCTCGATGTTGTAGGACAGGGTTCAAATGAGAACTTAGTTTCCATATAAATCAAAACACTCGATGAGCATATTCCTTAGAACCAAAAACATGAAGATGTTATAGTGATGGCTTCTTTCTTGTCTAGACCTCTATAGGGGTCATATCCATAAGGGCTTATGTGTGATACCTGTTAATCAAGTAACATGTAGTAGTAACCTCTTCTACCTAGAACTTCTTCTCAAAGGTAGTTCCACTAAGCATATTCCTATCTCTCTCCATAAACATTATGTTCATTTGTTTTGTAACCCCATTCTATTGAGTGGTATATGGGGTTGTCTTATGTCTTTCGATACCATTTTCCTTAAAAAACCTTATCAAAATATGCAATAAATTTGCTACCATTATCAATCCTCAACACTTTAATCTTCCTACCAATCTAATTTTCTAGGAGAGATTTAAACTCCTTCAATTGATTAAAAACCATATATTTAGTTCTGAGAAAATATACTCATGTCCTTTTAGAATAATCATCAATGAATAACACATAATACAAAGCCTTAGAAATCAAAGGAACTTTAATTCGACCAAATACATCAAAATGAATCAAGACCAACTTAGAAAATGATTTGTGAGAATTAGAATAGAAATGGGCACAATTAGGTTTTTCATATATCCAATAGTTGCAACAATCAAATTGAAGAGTACAATCATTCAATTCATTAACAAGATTTTTGTTCATTAAGGTCCACAAGACCTTCTTAACCATATAGCACAATCTTTGTTGCCATAGCATTGTCTTCTCCGTGGATAACTTGCTTTATGAAGTAAGAGTTCGTTTACCCAAAAAAACATGACCATCAAGAATACATATAGGTTTTAATTTTGAAAATGTAAATCTTACATATCTCTCCACTACAAAAATTGAAAAATTATTATACTAAATGGTGCACAGATAAACGTGGAACAAAGTTCACACTCAAGCAACCTTAGCATGCACTATCATGCTCTTTGAACCATCTTGCACTCTTTATGAGAAAAAACAAGGTACATACCCCATCATTAAGTTTGTTTATTGATAGATGGTTATGTCTTAGGCCCAGAATACACAAAACTCCACTAATCCCCATTCTAACTTTTTACCTGTCAAAACTATGGTGATTTAGAAATATTTATGTTCAAATTATTTTTAATACATAAATAAATTAAATTTATTTTTAATAGATACTAACCACAGTTCCTAAATATGCAACTAACCCCATATAACACGTCGCGCGGTGATGAGAGAGAAAAAAACGCGCGCGGCGTGTTATATGGGGTTATAAAGCCCCCATGTCAGGGGGCATTAAATATGCTATAATTGCATATTTAAGAACCGCTGATATCTCTCACTTTCTTGTACACACATAAAAATATAATTAGTATAACTTCATTCTAACTTTAAGTATTATACCATACACAAAGAATAATCAAATCAATCAAATCTCTATGAATATAAATCTTTTCCCATTAAAAAAAACAAACAAAAACATAAGAATCAAAACTTTATGGAGATTTTCTCAATTATTTTTGAATTAAAAAAAAAAAAAAACGAAGAAGTTTAACCATCACATAACATATGACAAATTAATTTAATAAATTTCGTACAAAATAAATCAATTTCATGATTTCCGCCGTTGTTTTGGCCGAAATCATAGGTTTATCACATTTAATTTAGACATCCAAATTTGACTTTGAAATTTTTATATAATTCTCACCCGTTTGAAATTTCGCTATCGGATATTTCTCACCCGTTTGATGGACACAGACATTTTTAACCATGTACATAGATGTTGACTACCCACTAAAATTTAAGTCTTAGGACTGTGATTTAGTGTGTCGGCAACTTGGTCATTCAATTTTTAATTCAGTATCCAAGCTGTGTTGTGGAGAACTTTATTAAAAATGAATGAGAAATATTAAAAATACAGAATGTTTTAATAAAATATATGTTGGGATGTATTTGTATCAAAATTTATTTCAAAGTATTTTTTTAATTAGTATTTAATACTTACTTTTATTTAATAATTGTTTTTAATCTATATTAATATGTTTGATTTCAATTTTAATTTGTTTAAGTGTTAACAAAAACATGTTACCATCAACTATTCATCTTATAAAATAATTTAAAAAACTATAAATAATATTATTAATTAATAATTCATTATATGAATAGGTGAAAAAAATAATTAATAAAAATTAAAAATATAGATTATAAATAAAAATATTAAAATTAATATATTCATTTATAGTGAATGGGTGAAAAAAATATATTATTTAACCTAAACAGTGAAAAAATCCTCTCTATTAAATTCAATACCACATTTCTTCATATATTATCGTTTTGGATATAATTATTGTGTCAATTAACATTCTATATATAATGTTATTTATATACGTTTAAATTTATTTAAAAAAAATATTTATAAAAGTTATATAATCACATATATATTTATATATATAAATATAATATATATATTAAATGTAAAAATTTTAAATACTTCTAAAAATATTGTATCTAGATATAAGATATGTTATCTTTCATGTTATTTATAAGTTAGTTATTTCTATGTAAAGTCTCGTTCTCTTAGGATAAAACCAAAATTAAAATGATGGAATCTTTTGAAGGTATTAAGTTCGAATATAGATTTTTATATAAATGAGATCACTGAGTAGAGAAGTATTGTAACTATATAACCTAACAATTGAATGTGCTAATCACATTGATTCAAATTACATAAACCAATGATTGCATATGTAAGTTAGAGAATGCACTCCATTTTTCTAGGGATAGAGTAGAAGAAAATGAATGTATGGCCTTTTTCTTTTATGGAGGTTGTGACTATTAAAAAATTTTCTCGGTGGTACAGAAAGACATTACAAAACTTAGATATTTTTAATTGGCATGAGGAACTATTTCCTTTTAAAAATCTATTTCTTAACCTTTTTTTTGGTAAGTCGATAAATTTCTATTAGTTCAAGAAGAGATTACATCATGAGTAACTAAGGCCTCACCCTTACCAGATTTGTTGGCCATCAAGTACATAAAAAAACTAATATTAATTGAACAAAACTATAAGACCACATGTTAATGGCCCAACAGGCCTAAAACTAAGAAAAAAAATGTATCCAACTCGCTTCATTACACATTATTGTTGTTGGGATCCTAAGCAACATTACCTACTTCACCTGGGCGATGAAAAGCATCATGAACATGGGAATCCATATGGCTCATACTCCCTTCAAAACTAACCATCCAGTCTTGGCCTCTTCTGGATGTGATACAGTGAGTCTTGTCGGTCCAAAATATGTCATTGGTTGTGTTGAATGTCATTTAAAAAGGGATAACTTCATTGTGATCATTGTGGTGGTGTCGGGCTTAATGATCCACCGATTCTTGGACAAGGCGAATTTTTTCTTTTATGGATTCGAATGGGGGTGACAAGTCAACCCTCCCAGGTGAGGCACCGAGAGGTTGTTCCAACTCTCCATCTTTTGCTAGAAGAGCTCCTTGAGGTTTATCTCCTGGACCCTGCTAGCCTCCCCCGTGATGAGAATGTTCTCATTGCCGCAACATGAATGGCTCTCTATTATAGCTGCACAATCCCACAACAACTAGCTCACCACTTGAAGACAGGTAGGAATTCTCGCTCAAACCCGCATTGGTTCAAGAACTGGAGTGGGCACCACCACTATTGGCTATATTTGATGGGCAATATACAAATTCCCCGGAGGACCAAATGTGAACACAAAATAGGCACATCAAACTATAGACGACTGACACTCACAGTTGGTCACGACCACTTTTATGAGAAAACAAGAATGACATGCAAGTTTTAACCTTGTACAAAAATTACTTGCAAATGAATTCTTAAAACGGAAAAATATACAATGGCGAGAACATAAAACAAATATACACAAAGATTTTCCCCTAGATCCTAAAACCGAGAATACTAGATTGACTTTTCATAATATTCCTTTCAATGTTACAATACATATATATACATGTTGAAGCATTCATAAACCCCAATCCACTAACCCTGAATTTGAACATAATTGTGGTTCCCTTGACTAGATCTACAAATACCATGGGAAAAAACCACCGCTCCCAAAAACCATGTGTGAAAACCATGTGCAAAACCATGGGTAGCTCTGCCCACCATCTTTGGGTTCCCCCCCATCCTTGGGTCCGCCCAACTATTATTGGGTCTACATAAAATCATTTTTTGTCCGAGGCACTACCCCAGATCTCATGATGTGTGGAAATAATGTAGCACACAACCAACATTCTCCCACTTGTTTTCTTTCCAAACCGGTGGTCATAGGAGAGCTTAGTCATTGGTCCAAGGCTACAATACCCATTGTTTCTCTACGCCAAGTAAACTTATTAGTGCTCACAGGCTTTGTCAATGCATCTAAAACATTCTTTAGAGTGCCCACCTTTACCAGCAACACCTTTTTATCTTTAACCATATCCCTCACAAAGTGATACTAAACATCAATGTGTTTTGCCTTTGAATGATAAGTAAAGTTCTTTGCTAAGAAAAATGAACTTTGGCTATCACAATCTATCCTTATAGCTCGTTGTACCAAACCCATACTTGAACACAATCTCTTCAACCAAACTACTTCCTTGCTTGTATCAGTGGTTTTCATGCATTCAGTCTCTATAGTTGAAAGTGCCACTAAGACTATCCAACTGAGTGCTCCTCCAAATAGGTTAAACAGATACCCACTTGTAGATCTTCTCCGATCCAAATCTCCAACTCATTCTGCATCAACAAATCCATGTATGTCCAAACCTCTATCCAATCCTAGTCTTCCTTGGTATCACATACCATAATCACTAGTGCCACACAAATACCTGAAAACCCACTTCACTATTGTCCAATATTCCTTCCCTGGTTTTGACATAAGCCTGCTCAATACTCCCACTGCATATGCAATGTCTGGTTTGGTACATACCATTGCATACATCGGGCTATCAACTGCACTCACATATGGAACATGAGATGTGTTCTCTTCCTCTTTCTATGTCTTGGGACACTGTTCAGTAGATAACTTTACACCTACAAGAATGAGAGCCTTCACCGGTTTTCTATCCTTGTCTTAAACCTCTACAATATTGTCTCAACATACTTCCCCCGGTTTAACCAAAGCTTCCTCTTTTCTAGATCTCGTTTAATTTCCATGCCCAAAATATAGTTTGCAGCACCAAGATCCTTCATGTCAAATTTAGAGGACAATTGGATCTTCAAATCCTAGATAGTTCTTGTCATTTTAAATCAACAACATATCATCCACATACAAGACCAAATAAATAACATGGTCACCAATTAATATAAAATACACATAGTGTTTTTCTTTTCTCTTTGTGAATCCAAGTCCTTGTATATATGTATCAAATTTTTTATACCACATCCTTGGTGAATGTTTTAACCCATATAGAGACTTGTTTTTAACCTACATACCAGTTCTTTCTTACCCTTCACGGCAAAGATGTATGGTTTCTTCGTGTAGATCTCTTCTTCCAAATCCCCATGAATAAATGTTTTCTTCACATCCATCTGTTCTACCTCAAAATCAAAAGAAACAACAATAGATAAAAGTGATCTAATAGAAGCTAACATGGCAATAGGAGAAAAAATATCACCAAAATCAATTCCTACCTCTTGGGAATAACCTTTTTCTACCAACCGAGATTTGTATTTCTCCAACTTGCCTTCTGAATTCATCTTCTTAAACACCCATTTGCTACTAATGGGTTCCCTTCCAATTGGCAACTCCACCAGATCCCAAGCCTCATTTTTGTCCAAAGATTCCATTTCATCAATGATGGATTCCTTCTAGAGTTTTCCATCTTCTGAATCTACTACCCCCCTGACAGTCATGGGATCATCATGAGTAAAATATAAAGAAACATTTGAACAGAAAGCAAATGTACTATACCTCTCTGGTTTCCTTCTCTTTTGAACGAATCTTCTTAAACTGGAGTGTGTGGCTCTTCTTCTTCTGATTCATGTTCTGTTGTAGAGTCTGATTCTTCCTCCTTTAGTTCAAACTATATCCTCTCAAATTCCTTTGGTAGGAATTCATGTTTAATAACATCTTTCACCTCTATAAACACCACATCTCGGTTGCACACAACCTTCCTTGTTTCTAGGTTCCAAATCTTATAACCTTTTAAACCATCCTTATACCCAATAAAGATGCACCTTTCAAATTTACTATCCAACTTGGTTCTTTTCTCCTTTGGAATATGTACATATGTGTCACAGTAAAATACCCTCAGATGTGAATGAGAGGGTTTCTTATCAGTCCATATCTCATGTGGAGTCTTATCCTCCAACATTGATGAAGGTGATATGTTAAACAGGTAACATGCAGTATCCACTACCTTTGCCCATAATTCCTGCCATAATCTAGGGCCACTGAGGATGCTTCTTGCCTTTTCCATCAATGTCCTATTCATTCTTTCTACAACTCCATTTTGATGGGGTGTACATTGAGTAGTCTTCTACTGTGATATACCACACTTCTTAGAAAACTCTTAAAATTCCTTCTTGCAGAACTTTCCACCATTATCTATCCTCAACACATTGATCTTCTTCGTTGTCTAATTTTCCAATAGAGCCTTAAATTCTTTAAACCTGTCAAAGACTTTAGATTTATTCGTGAGGAAATATATATATGTATTCCTCAAGAATTCATCTATGAATGAGACATAGTACAATGACTTACCCAGTGATGGAACCAACACAAGTCCAAACACATCATTATGCGCAAGCTCTAATATCCCTTTCGCCCTCTTAGCACTAGGGGAAGCATAACCCTTTCGCCCTCTTAGCACCAGAGGGAAGCTCACCCGATTTTGCTTCCCATATACACAATGTTCACAGAAATCGAAATCTAGAGAGCAATTAGACATACCTTAAACGATACCATTACTAGGCAATATTCAAAGATCCTTCTCTCCAATGTGTCCCGGTCTTTGATGCCATAACATAGTATTTTCTCCAGAGACCAGTAGATTTTCTACTCCACCTTCAAGAACCACAAAATTGTTGCACCATAAATAAAAATGCTACCCATAAGCTTGTACAGAGTTCCAATCCGAACTCCCTGCAGATATACCAGTGCTCCCCAAACCATCTTGTAGGTATCTTTATCAAACACTATCTTTACACCTGCATCATACATCTTGCTTACATGAATGTGCAGAATGCCATGAAGTATTCTAATCCTTCCACCTTGCAACTTCAACCTGAATTTTCCACGTCCTATGATTCTAGCCTTCCTGTCGTCCCATAGGAAGACATCACCACCATCATATTTCTCGTACTCGCAGAACCACTCCATATGGGGAGTGAAATGAAAGAATGCACTAGAATCAATCAACCATGCCTTATGATCTACATGTGTACTCGAAGAAGAAGACAAGTACACACTCCCAACTTCATATGAGGTGGTTTTTGCCTCTGCAAAAGGAGCATCATCATATCCCTTTTCTTTCTTAAGAGTTTTAGATTTACAGTTCTTTTTGTAGTGCCCTTATTTTCTGCATTTCCAGTATATCTTTACATATTTTCTTAGAGATTTATATCTCCCTCTAGATTTAGATGTCCCACTTAAGGTCTTATTTTTGTTTATGTTCTAGGACCGTCCTCTCAGAGGCAAGGCATCTCCATTCTGGCTCTCTACATTTTTCCATCTCATCTCCTTCGACAACAAGGATGAGACTATTTCATCAAACTTCAAGGTAGTTGTATTGCTACCTATTGCAACAACCAGACTATCCCATGAGTTTGTTAGAGAACACAATAGACTGATGCACTTATCTTCATCTAAAATTTTAAATCAATAGATAAAAACTAACTTACCACATTATTAAAAGCATTTAGATGCTTTATCATCGAGTCTCCGTCCTTCATCCTTAGGTTATACAATTTTTTCCACAAGAACAATTTGTTCACTGGAGACTTAGATTGATACAAATTCCATAACTTGTCCCACAAAGCCTTCATTGTATATTCCCTTGATACATTCAACAATATTGAATGTGAGAGACATAATTTTATTGTGCTCTTCACCTTCTGATCTAACTTCACCTAGTCTTCTGTCGAAATTCTTGTTGGTGGCATGCCTGGATCTACAATGATCCATTGATCTATATCGACCAATAGATCCTCCATATCGAGCTTCCAGATCTCAAAACATTGTACATTGAATTTATCGATCTCTATCTTTCCACTGTTCACCATCTTTTTCACCACAAGAATAAATCTCGCAAATATCCCATTATAACAGGGTCTACCACAAGCCCAAGAAAAACTCCTCAGTAACAAAGGCATCCCCTTGAAGCCAAAACAACAATGATACCTGTGGTGAAGTAAAATTATAGGTGCGGACACAAACGAATTCCTCTAGCTCGATAATGGGTCTAGCCACAACAAGTACATTCTATGAAAGATTTCCTTAGGTTATAATCAATCAAGAGCGCCTACCCCTTGGTCGCTTATCCTGCTTGATGATGTCCTTGCTTGCTCGCTCCAACAATCTCTCGCTTCCTTCTTCAAGTTCTTGAAACAAGTAAACAACAACAACACACAAACATAATAATAGACAAATTGTAATTCAACCTACTTAATGAGTCAAGAAGCATCAATACATGAATATGTAATATACAAAACATGTAGGAAATCAATCTATAGTTGCATATATTAATATCAAAGGGAGACTACAACCATTCGCCTTGACGTCACAGTCTTCCTCTTACAAGACTAGGTTCCCACACACTTCTGCTAGCGCTTCATGATGGCTTCAAACAACAATAGTTTAAATACGCTTTCCTTTAGGCTTCACTCCAAACTAAACACACTTCTCCCTCACACAACTAGATGGCTATAACTAGTAATAGCTTTCTTGTCAAATCAAAATAGTATACTCACACTTAGCCAACACTCTAACTATGTCAGTAGTTTGTGCTTGGGAAGAAGGGAGGTTTATATAGGAAAAATAGATGGGAGATGGATCCTCTTCTCATGGGAGAAGGACTTATCCCTTGAGGTAGTTCGATCATTATAGGGGAAAGGAGCCCAAACTGTCATCCTTGACCCCATCTGGCCAAACCATTTACCAGACTTCCGTTACGGAGCTTCTAGAGACGAAAGCTTCAGCTCTAATTTAAAAAACTTTCCATAACAGGACTGACGCGACTGGAACACAGCTCAGTTACACCGATCGGCAAGGGGAATAGTGCTAAACTCTGCACATCGGCGCGGGGAAGACAAAGGTCATTAGCCTTGGTCTTGTAAATTGGGCAAAATAGAAATTTAAGGGGAAATGGTGCAAAAGTGAAATGATCTGCTCATGAAGAGGGACATAATGGGAGTTTCTCCATGAAGGAAAAACATGCAAGGTTCATTGTAGAGGTCCTCCAGGATCGAGGAATGGGGAGTATAGGGACAATGACAAAATTTTTTGTAACAATACCATATGTAGGTTTTAACCCTATACAAAAATTACCTGCAAATGAATTCTTAAAATATAAAAATATACAATGGTGAGAACATAAAAACAAATTATACACAGAAATGTTCCCCTAGATCCTAAAACCAGGAATACTAGATTGATTTTTCATTATATTCCTTCAATGTTACGATACATAGATATACATTTTGAAGTGTTCATAAACCCCAATCCATTAACCCTAGATTAGATAAGAACCATTGTTCCCTTGACTAGATCTACAAATACCATGGGAAAAAACCATTGTTCCCAAAAAACAAGTGCAAAAACCATGCATAAAACGATGGGTAGGCCCACTCACCATTGTCATGCGGAAAGAGTTATTTTGCTGACAAAACTAACCTTCCTAGGAGTCTAAGACTCTCTAGTGACAAACAAGACAATTAAGAGCAATCCTTCTCTAAACATGCATTATCCTATGAGAAACCAAGTGTTTTTCGATCCTACCTAAAGTCCAACGCTTGTTGTAGAAATCTAGCCTCGTCGATCCAGATGAGCTCCTCCTTCACTTTGAAACCTGCATACACTAACAATCAAATGATTACATAACACCTGAATATTCCATAAAACAAAGCATATTCAACATATAGACCAAGGAGTATATGAAACCATTCATTAACAACAAATCATTGAGAAGAATGGACTTATTTGTATTAAGGAAACAAAAAAGAAACCATTACAACCTGAGCCTTGGTGTTGTGCAAGTTCCTCCCAGGGTCCAGCAAGAGTTTTCCTCTACTTTGACAAGCTCACCCACTTCTAAATGAAACAAGAAAGGATGGTAATCTCTCCTCACAAGCTTACAATGGAAGTCCTAATTCCAGCAGCATCTACCCTTTGGAATGTTCAACTTTCAACTTCCCCTACCTTGGCCCAATGCCTGTATTTATAGTGTTCTAGAGGAAGTTATTCAGTTCCAACATCAATGGGATACTCCCTCTTTTGGATGGGGTAGCTCCTCTCTTGATGGGATAAGTTCATCTATCATAGGGATGCATGAACCATCTGGAGGCGCTCAATACACGTCAAACACTCTTCTAGAAGGCTCTAGAAGTGACCACAAGTAACTTTTTTAAGATGAAACTCGCGCCTTTTGACCTTTACAGGGGTACGCACCCATACCTTGACTTACAGAGCATACAAGTATGCAGGTACAATGAGTTTGGGATGCATACACGCAGGCAAGGTAGAGAGAACCTGCGTACCCAGAGATAAACATGATTTTTAATGACTTTCTCTCTTTCTTGAAGTTTGACATGGAGAGCAGAGGTACAAGGCTTGACAAGGAGGATAATATGACTGGTGATGGAGCCATATTAACTGCAGATAGTCATGGTGACAAATTTCAGTGTAACATAGCCTACAACCATTATGGAGTGAAGTCAGCCTCCAAATTATGAAGTATATTACGTGTGAGGGGCGATTTAGCATCGTGTATGGCTATCATATCCGGTTGCTCACAGAACTCAGGCACCAAATGGACCTACCCTCAGAACAAAAATTGAGCATTCCTTACTTCCTCCTGCAGTCCATGATTGAGTGTGCCACCAAACAAAGAGACGGGACACCAGACCAGCTAGCCCATCATGGGCTTATCAAGCTCCTCGTCGAAGATGCACTCCACACTTACACTGTCCCTCTCTCTTGGGAAATTTTTCGGAATATGTCAAGGGATGATGACATCCGAGTTTTGGCCGAGGAGCTCACTTCCTCTAGTAGCGAGGAGAAGAAGCATACTCAGGCAGAGAAGAAAGATAAAGGACAAGAAACCCTGGGCAAAACACCAAAGAAAGAACAGAAAGGAACACAAGAAAAAGGCCAAGCTGCCAAAACAGGGGATGATAAAATTGCACCAACACCCAGGGAGATAATACTACAGAGCAGGGTAGAAAGGACTGAGAAAGTCCAAGTTAGTAAGGGCACCCCTAAGGCAGCCTCAACCAAGCTAAAAGAAAAAGTCCCCTCATCCAAGCAAGCTAAAATAGTGCCATCTGCTTCTACAGGAAACCAGAAGGCTATTTCTACTGGAAGTTTAAAAACGGCTTCTATAGGAAGCCAGAAAACAACCACTACAGGACTTTCTACAGGAAGTCCGAAAGAAGGATAGCAGAAGGAGAAATCGGCTGAAATTCTAGCTAGGGAGGTAGCAGTCGTGCTGGCCACCCTAAGTACCTCTCCCAAGCCAAAAGAAAAATGAAAGAGGGAGACTCCTTTGTATTTTAAAGCGAGAAGGAGTGTGAGGATTAAGACTGGCAAACCCCAGCCTCCATCAAAAGAGCCAATCAGAATTGTGGATACCCCTACCACACCAAACGATAGGTCCCCCTCCAAGGCATCCATTACTTATGAGCGGGGGAGCCTGAAAACATCCTCATGGAGGGAAAGGATGGAGAAATTGAACTCAAAAGCCTCTCTACAGGATGCCGAGGCTATTCTACAGGAAACTTTGGCTAGGCTGAAAGAAACTGAGCAGATGGAGGAAAGAGCAGCCAAGTCACCACAGGAGGAGGAGAAGACCGATGTCATCATGGAACCAAGCCCCCAGCCTAGCCTGGGCTCTTATTATAATTTTTTGGAGGCTGACAAAATTGTTCCTCAAAAATTCTCAGTGCCACTATTTCTAGCACTAGAGGAAGAAAGAGTACGAACCCACACTTGGATGAGGATCGCTAAATCCAAGGGGGTAGCAGATATAGGGCCTCTAGAGGAAAGGCTCAAGGAAACACAAAGGGAGTTGGAAAGAGTAAGCCATGTGGAAAGCTCCCAACAGGCCAAGTTAAGAGAAGAGAATGAGCTGCTTAGACAGTAGCTACAGCTACAGGGACAGAGAAAAGAAGAGGACACAGCAGCCAAGGACACCTCAGCAGAACCTCAAGAAAAAGAAGGGATGCAAGCTGATCTTGAGGAACTAAACTGCCAGCTACAGGAAAGGGAATTGCAGGCAGGCATAGAGATACAATCTCCAAAACAGCAGATGCAAGAAAAGGAGGCACAATTGGCCTGCATGGCCAGTTGGGCAATGGAAGCTTTGCAATGTAGGTAGCCGGCCAAATCCTATGGCCTATACCTAAGGGATCAGTCGCTGCAATTCCAAATCAACACATTGGCACAAAGGGGTATCTCCCAAATCCAAAACCCCCAGCAATTCATGGATTTATGTAATAGCAGTTCATCGGAAGATAAGGCTAAGCTTTCAGATTTTAACCTTCATAATTTGGCCCTTCCAAACATCACCTCATGGGACCCCAACACAGCAATAGGGGACATGCAGCTTATGGCAATGGCCTCATGGTTAAACCACGAAGAAAAGAGAGCAATCGAGGTCAGAAATGTCATGAACCGAGAACTACATGAACCACTGCTGATTAGAGCAGAGCCAGGGGACACCACAGCATTGATATCTGCTCACCAGCACCTAGCAACCAACTCTCAGGATTTATTAGAGTACATGGATTGACAGGCTCAGGCCATAGCACACTTTGAGGATATGGAGCGATTATTAGGGGACAATTGTGTTCGTGCTTGCACCCGTAGGTGGAACACATTGTCCCACAGCCTCAAAATCAGGGAATATCACACTCCAACTTGAATGAGGGAGGCCTTGGCATGAGTGCCTCTCTACAATAAGTCTATGCAGAACCTCCAGGTCAATTGGATATGCCTCAAGCTATGTCCACCTTTGCTTTTGGGATTGTTAGAAGGAGGTACAGAAGAGGAAGAGCATAAGTAGTGGGAAGAGGTGGAAAGGAAGGCCGGATTCCATGACAGTGAGGAGGATACTACTTCAGAAGCCTGGGATGTGAGGGTGGCGATTAAAGCAATGAAAGATGAGGAGCTGGACTAGTTGCTCAGAGGATGAGCAACCCTTTTAGCAGGGGGGTGATGATGAGCCCCAAATTTGGTAACTTGTTTGGGCTCATTTGGCCTAATTATCCTTGTTCATTCCTTGTTCAATCCTTCATTTTCATAGCTTATGCATTATTTTTCAGTATTTTATGTCATTTGTACAAATAAGGGTAGTCACTCTTCCTAGGTGGCTAACACGTGCTCATTTCAGGTTTTTGACACATGTTGGAGCAAAACCGAGCAATCATGGGCTAGAAGACAACCAAGCTTGAGGTGAGGATTCGTAGGGGGGTTGTCTATGGCATTAAATAGCCCTTCCTTGGGATCTTCACCCCCAACTCCGAGCTCCAAAGGCCACCAAAACCGGATCTAGAAGGCAGCCAAGCAGATTTTGGAAGGGACTGTCTACCTCACAGTTTGGACAGCCAAGTCCCATAGATTTAGGAGGCCAGCTAGGGCCCTCGTGATGTGTAAATGTTAATGCCTCAGCCTTCATAAGGGACTTTTGAAACCATTGCATATTTTGCACCACAGTGCTGTTAGCTTTAGCTTGTTATCTTGTAGCCATTTTGGCATAACTCTTAACACTATTTTTTGATAATGTGAAGCAGTCCGATTTTATATCAACTCTGATTTTTCTATAGGAGCCATAGCTCTCAGGGTTGGCCCAACCTGAGAGCCTAGGGCATCCTTTCTTTACTGTTACTTTTCCTTTATGCATCGTTGTTTTCATTTTATGCATCTGAAACGAATTTTTGTTAGGAAGATTTAGTTGTGTTGATTAGATAGATCACTGTTTATGAATAGAATTTCTTCAGGTGTTTAAAATAGATTTGTAAGATAATAACAGAAAAAGCTCCAAAGAAAAGGGACAACAACACTCTCGGTTTCACCTCATCCTTATTGGATCAGGGGCTGGAATTGAAGAAATAGTGATGCCCCAACAAAAACACTAGTTTGCTTGACCATGCAATCCTTAGTGTACTGTTTTCCTTTGCAGAAATTAGTTATGGGTTTAGATCTCTGAAATGTTTCTTTGCATAGTTTATGTACATGGTTTTATTTCCAAATAAAGCTGTTGTTCATTCATGTTATTGATAGTTAGACTAGATTAGCTAGGACTTTGATTATTTGCAAGACTTTGTTGATTCGGTTGAATATACACTGTGTAGGGCATCTCTACCACTCTTTCATCCACCTAAGCTTCATCAGAATCACCTGTTCCATCTCCTAGCTAGGTTCCTTGTCTCTCATCTATCCTTTTTCCCACGTAACCCTACCTACTTGCTCAATCATTGCCTTAGCCTTCTTTAAGCCAAGTTAGCCTTCTACACCTTCTCACCACTCCATCCACCAGTCCCTGGGGTCACTCCCAGGCCCCTATCCTACCTCCCTATCCATTCATGCATCTTCCCTCACTCACCCATCCTCTAAAATCCACTTTTTAAACATCCTCTAGAAATTTCTGAACATCTTGTAGAAATCTCTGAACATCCTGTAGAACCCCTGCAGACTTCCTATAGAAGCTCACAAATGAGGTTTCTCGATAGCCAAACTTTTTGAAACTCTTTGGAAGGGTGTTGGGGACTCCTTAGACCCTCTCTGAACCTTCCCAACCTTTTCCAAGCATTCCTCCTCCTTGATCCACCCCTGCACAGTAAAGGACAGTGAAAGCATATGCATGATGAAACTGACAACTTAATCAAAAATACAAAAAGATGTTTTCTTAGGGCAGAGGTAGTCTAGACACATGTATTATATCTTCATAGAAGTAATGGCATCTCTTTCAGTAGTTTTCATGCTCATCTTTGCATCACTAGGACTAGCTGGTAGAATTAGGGTTTGCGCTTTCCTTCAGTTTTCAATCTCTTTTCACAAATAGATTAGCTTTCTTTGAGTTAGCTTTCATCCATCAATTAAAAAGCTTCTTCTAAGAGCTCATAGAAGTTTGCTTAAGCTCCTAGTATACTTGTGCCAGCTGACCAAGTGACAGCTGTGACAAGAGCTAGTACTTGTGCATACAGCACCATCGCTTCCAAGTTTGTTACGAACAACCGGGTTGATAAAAGTAAAGAAGGGAGTCCCAGGAGTTGCAGCATTATTGTTGCAATACTAGAGCCCACCAACACTATCTTTGTGGTGAGTTCCTCATGAACTACCGCGAGGCACAAGAGCTTAGCAAGACCTTCCACTATGTGTGGCTCTTGCTGTCCATTGTGCTGGTAGCCTAGGAGCTGCCTAAAGACAGTCAATTACCCTCGGTCGTGACAGACCTGCTAGAAGCGGCAAAGTACACTTCATTGTGGGCGACCAAGGATGCTCAGTGCATCAAGGATAGCAAGATCTTTTGGATCTTGATGGAAATCAATATACGCATGGCTATCAACCAAAAGCCGCGATTGTCACCTTTTGTTTTTGACAAACTACATGAGTACATGGAGTTCAAGGCAGAATTTCACCGTGTATCGATCAAGGCATGAAAGGACCCTGAGCAGAAGTGGCATGACTTGCCTTACTTGGCAATTGATGATGCAATCGAAGTAGTTCTTGATCGCTGGCCGGTAGAATGGCGCACTGCCTCAGACTCAGCAGTGGGATCAAGAAAGTACGTCGTGCAGCGCAAAAAGGAGGAGGCCAAGCTCAAGATGGCACAGTTGGCCAAGAATAGCAGGAAGGAGGCCGATGATAAGGCCTAAGTAGAGCACGATGCCGCACAACAGGTGGAAGAGCAGGCTGGAGGAGCAGAGCACATTTTTTGCAAAGGTTCGAGGTCACCCTCGCCAGAAACAGAGGAAGAAATAGATGAGCAGACAGAGCAATGTGGAGTGGACCCATAGATGACATTGTTCCATATCAAGCATTCAAGATGACAAGAAAAATTTTGGCCGCAGAAGAAATCCAAGGTCAGTAAGACGTTGCTAGACAAAATCACCATAACAGAGGGAGATTTGAACGACATTGGCGATATAGTGTGGGATGTCACCGCGGAGGTACTGCAGTAGTTCGAGCAACGGCAGCAGCAAGCATTGGGGACCATTCAAATGGGTTTGGATGAGCTGCATATCCGTGCATCACAGACTGGCGCAGCGTCCAACAGCCTTGCCATCGGTACTTCGGAAACAGCTGGGATGCTTCACACGAAGGACTCCCAAGCGATAGTGCTACCAGAGGGAGCACTGACCATAGAGATCGAAGCTGACAGACCCGCTATCAGCACCCTCAAGGGAGTAGGGCTGGACTCGACAATGCTTCCGAGTGAGGCACTCCACCTATTGCACGATGGGGTGATCATAGAGCTGAGGGCCCGTGAACAGTTCGCTTTGCTGGTAATCAGTGAACAAAAGATCAGTAATGTGCAGATGGCCCTACAACGAGACTTTTACATCACCACTGTGAATGACATAACCAACCAAAACAAGCACATATTTCAAGTCGTAGAGGAAGCATGTCGAATGGTCCCGGAGTTGACCATTCCTAAGGGAGAACCAGTAGAGTTGCGCATTTGGAAACTTGCTATGGGGGTGAGCGATGCTTGCACAGAGTTGGCCAAGGTTTAGCTGGAGCTGAACCTCTAGATTGTAGAGTTGTAGTTGAAGGCCTAACCTTCAACTTCACCAGAAGTAAAGGAGCAGTGCGCAAACGCTGTCATAGAAGCAATAGCTACAGCAGATAGTGCAGTAGCATACTGCACAAGGTTGTTTGAACAGTCATTCGAAGTACTGACCAATTTGCAAGAAGATCCTAATGTACATAGGCACGAGAACTGTAGTAGTGCTATAATGAGGTGAAAGTAACAACAAGCACTATCGCCCTCACAAAGATATTTACGAAGCTGCAGGAGGCCAAAACACTAAAGGAATAGATAGATGAAGCTCAACACAAAGAGGCAGTGTTGAAGGCACACTTGAAGCCTTGGTTGGATGAGGCCTATTTGGTCATGGCCTCCATTAAAGGCAAGCTTGCTAGTCTACAGGCAACTCAGTTGAAGCTTTAGGATGATAGCTCAAGACCAGTGATAAAGCAATTGGTCGAATAAGTGAAGCAGACGGTTGCACAGTGCACTGCCGAGGTGGTAGTCATACAGGTCGAGCTGGGAGGTCTTCACGCCATGATATCTGTGCCCATAGAGTGAATCGAGGGTGAGTCACCATGTTTGTGTAGGGGGCCTACTGGGAACGGGTTCCCCCAAGAGCATTTTTGGGGCTAAAAGCCCATGTTTTGGGACAATTTTGTAATAAAGTTGTAAATTATCCGCATTTTTTGGTCGCGGAGCGCGAAGGTGTCAAGATTCATAAAGGGTTGTCTGCCCTTGTTTTGTAAGATGTCAAGTCAGCTACAAAGATCTACCCATGGTCCACGGACCATGGGACTATATAAAAAGGATCTAATTAAGTAAGCTCTAAGTAGTTGGTAGAAAAAAAGAGTTGAGATGGTTTCTACAGAGTGATCTAGCTTGGAGAAGTCTATTGTTTTCGAGTCTTAGTGTAGATAGAGGCTCTGTAGCTGAGTGCGCAGAGGCCTAGAGTAGAAGTCCATAATTATGTGCACGGACCCATGCAGCTGTGTGCGTAGGGTGGACAGAGTCTGTATTAAACTAGAGATATTAATAAAGAGAAGTATTCTACCATTACTGTGTATTTAGTCTCTGTTAATGCATCTGATTGTATTGCATTATGATCTGGGTTTATATTACAATGTTTATTTGATGCGCGAATGTATGTGATTATATATGTTAATTGAACGCAAGTAATAATATTAGTTTATGAGATGATAACTGTAATTGATTGGTAGAACAAGTAAAACACTTGAGATAACTTGGGAGCCTATACAATACATCATCATAGGAGAGCAAAAGTACCTGAACCGCTGGTTAGGGTTGCATGAAGGTCAATCGTACACCTTCGCGAAGGTATCAAAGGGTGGGATAGAGGGTAGATCGATAAGCCCTAAGTCTTAAGGACTTGTGCGAAGGCAGGGGTTTTAAACTGACATCACAACCATCTCAGGGTGCAGAAACTTGGTTCCAGCATCCCCCCATACTGCTTCGGGTGAGACTTCAATCCGTGCTTCACGGGTTGATGGCGAAAGGGCTAGTAGTGTAGGGATTTGTTTGGTTGACTAACCCTGAACCTGGGTCAGGGCCCACAAATCCAACATCGACCCATAGAATACACGAAAGAAGTTGTGCAAATGTTGTTCTGTAGAGGAAGAAGTGTGGGGCAAGCATGAGTTGAGACAAAAGTGTGGGTGAAATGTGGACCCCACTTAATTATTTGTAGAGACAGGTAGATACACATCATGTATGATTAAATTAATAGAAAAAATCTTATAATTCCACCGCTTGCTTTGGTGGTATTGCAAGTATTAAATACTAAAGCACCAACTACAGTGATTCGCATATTGAAAGCTTTTCCCACACAATGGACTTTCCCTACACTTCCGCACATATGCTATTTTGAAACATTATTTATAATTAAAATTTACTTAGATAGTAGTAGTATACATTATCTAAAAATAAAATATTATCAATAATACGTGCATAAATAATACTATTATCTGCACAATGCAAACTTGAAAGCTTCTTCTGCTACAACAAAGCTTATAATCAATGGAATGTAGTTTTGCACACAACGTTAGTGCACTCCACACTAATTTTACTCACTTGACTACTGATATGCATTATCTGTAACTAAAGAATTAACAATAAAGGTGTTTAGTTCAAAGTGCATACATATGCACAAAAAGAATTTTTGCACAAGAGCATAAACAAACAGATATTCTAAACATTATTTACAAAAATATTATAAATAATATGAACATAATCAATGTTATTATTCACGGAACTTTTACTAAATTGAATGCTAATGTGCATTATTTATAACTAAAATATAAGAAATAATATTAGCTTTTAATGAAAAGTGTGAACATTTGTACAAAGAGCACTTCCACATAAGAAGATGTTCGAAATATACAAAATATTAGCAATAACTTTGTATATGTTCACCGTTTACTAAAATATCTATTCAGTCTTGTGGGTTCTCCACATATAATGTATACAAAAAAAATTATGCGGACCAAGCATTGTAGAGAATGCAAACCTCTCTGCACAATAGAGTTAATTGTCCAGATATAGTGCGTACAAAAGAAGTTGTGCAATCAAGCAATGTGGTTGAAATATGGACATCTCCACACAAATACAAAAATATATTTGGAAATATGAATACCACCAATATCGTATACATCAATTTCTTACTAAAATATTAGCAGTAAAATCCTTTAGTGGAGAAAATGTGAACCTCTCCACACAATAGAGTTATGTGCCCAGGTATAGCACGTAAAGAAAATGTTGTGTAGTTGTCATTGTGCAGACCAAGAAGTATGGAACAAGAAATGTGGAAGAAATACAGAATTATCTGCACAAATACAAAAACTGTTACTAATTGTGTGAAATACATTGGGCAGAGGTGGCAATAACACGAAAATGCAAGTGAAAAAACACTCTCAAATAAGGATTTAATAACGTGTATATGAGAAAGTGACTAGTTGTGCAAATAAAGCTTTCCAACACAATATAGCTCATTTGCACTTCCACACGTATTCCTAATTATCTACAATTGGAATATTATCAATATGTTCTAAGCTATTTATATTATCTTATTATTGGAAAACGAATACGCCATTGCTGAGAAAACACTATGCAAAAAAAAATCAATTATTTTTATTTTATTTTAATATTGGAAAATGAATACATCATTACTGAGAAAACAACTAATAACTTTCATGCGAGAAACTTATCGTATTGTGTGAAATCAAGAAACTTAGCCAATTTTGCGAAACTTAGTACATTGTGTAGAGCTTATAGCCTATTTTGCGGAACTTAGCTTATTGTGTAGAGCTTGTTGAGAAATCTAGGGAATCATGAATTAGGTGATTTCTCTTAATTAGTAACTGCTTGTGAGTGACTTTTACTTCATTAGATTAGAATCTTCTTGTTGCTTAAGTTATTAGTGTTCTTCTTTATCAAACAGATACCAATGCATGAACATAAATAGACAAGAGACATAGAATGTAGGCTATGTTCTAGGGACAAAATATCTCACTCTTTGAGAGGAAAACCTGTGCAAATTCTTCATATGGAGATTCCAATTGATGAATACCGAGACCAAGACCCTCGACGTATTAGCCACTCCAAGACCAAGACACTAGTTCTATGTCCTCTGCTCTTTTCTTCTTCTTGACTCCTCTTCTTCTTTGATCTTATTCACACTAAGATCATCTCCTCAACAAATTATAGATACACTTGAGATGGCACTCAAACATGTCAATGAAATGTCACCAAAATGTGACCATTGTAGCATCACCGAAACATTGTGATAGACCTTAGAACTATAGCTCCTTCATAGCATGATCTAGGTGGATATTGGTGGCCACCCGCAAATTCCACTTGGACCCCCAACACTATCTCTTTCAGTTTTTCGGTTTCCTTAATTGTATAAAAATTTACTGTTTTTGGCATTTTTCCGAGTCCTGAACTTCCAGAGTTGTTTTGAGTCCCTAAATGATTTTTTTAGGGAAAATAGCGAGGTAAAAACCATCACAAATTGGCTTTATGAATTGTTTTCAAACTCCTCTTCGGGATATTCGAAACGACGTATTATGATAGCTGAATGGAGATCGTATACCAAAGTTACAACCCCGGGAAGTTGATGTACCAATTTACCCAAACGGGACCTACG
Source organism: Pinus taeda (assembly GCA_000404065.3). Lineage (NCBI taxonomy): Eukaryota > Viridiplantae > Streptophyta > Pinopsida > Pinales > Pinaceae > Pinus > Pinus taeda. The sequence goes on from APFE030640355.1 coordinate 35,176, forward strand.
GTTCTGCCACTTCATCTCCTAGGGTTAGGTTTTTGGAGGTTTAAGGTTTTCCAATGTTTCTCAATAATAAATAGGCCTTTGGGTCTCATTGTAACACAATTCAAAGGCATGTAGCCGCCACATCTCTTCTCAGAGACAAGTTACCATTGCCCAAGCTAGTTTATTTCCATTCTGTTTGTAAGCATATTTTAGTATTCTAATATTAATGAAATGAGGTGTTATTTCTGATGCATTTTTATATTTATGGTTATATGTGTAATTTGTTGCGTTCATATTTAAGTTTGGATTAGTGGTATTATAGTGGTTTACTCTTTCTCTATTTTTATTTGCATGTCCTCAACGAGGTCAAGGTATAAGGAGTTAGGGCTCAATTTGGTTGAACCTTTTCAAGACCAGCCTCGCAAACCCCGACGGCCTCCAATGGAGGAAGAAAAAAAATATGAGGGGGTAGGAGATCCTTTCAAAATATTTCTCGACGAAGCCCTCAAGCGACAAAGGAATGTGATGATGGATAACTTTGCCCAGATCCTTCTACAACTACCCACAAGCAACGCATCTTCATCCATTAGCCACTCTGGAGGCGCCACTCCTTTTAAGCTATAAGTTAAATTTTATATCCTCGTATTTGAGGACCAGATAGATGCAGATGTCATAGATAAATGGTTGAATTTGTTGGTAGGATATTTTTCATATCATGACTTTTCCAATCGGAAAAATATTACTTTTGCACTTCTCAAATATGCCTCACACGTCAAGGACTAGTGGGAAACCTACTGTGAACAAAAGAATGAAAGGGAATCCTCACTGTTTTCAGTCACAGCCACTTGGGATTCTTTTCAAGTCACCATAAAGGAACAATATTACCCTGTCAGGAGCTATGGAGATAAATACATAAAGTGGACCACACTACAGCAAGGAAGGGACCAAGATGTGTTGAAGTTCACAAATGCTTTTCATACCCTCCACACGAAGTTGGGTATCAAGGATTCTAAGCGGCATTTGGTACTCAAGTACCACAGTTGTCTACACAAGTACATCCAGGACAAGATGGAGTTCCTGGACATCTCCTCGCTCTGCACTGCATACCAGTACGGTGTTAAGATTGAGCAGAATTTTAAACAAAAGAAGCGAGAATTTGGATCTGTTAACCAGAAGCAAGGAAAAGGCACCCCCAAGCCACTGAGCAAAGGCCAAAGCCAAGGCGGGACGACCCAGGGCAAACCATCGAAGCTGCAAGAAAAAAAAACACAATGAAGACAAAAAAGGACACAGGAAAATGGTGTCATTTCCATAAGAGCTCCACTCACAACACAAGTGAGTGTCGGGCAGAGAAGTCACTAGTGTCCAAGTTGAAGGATTTTTCAATTAGACGCATGTTACGACTCTGAGTCAAAAATTGACAACGGGAATAACAAAGGGACAGATATCATTGATGTGGAGCCCACTACCACCGTGGCCACTCTCAAGATCGAGATGAATGAGCTTGAATATCTAGAGGTGGGGGAACGCCTCTTCCACTCATAGATGTGGGTGAAAGTTTTTTCCGCTGCAGTTCATTGTCGACAATAGGAGCCAAATGAACCTCATTTAAACAAAGGTCATGAAGCGATTGGGCCTACCGATGACAACACATCTGTATCCATACACCATCGGGTGGCTTCACCAAGGAGAAGATATTTGCATCAGCCAGTAATGTCACCTTCCCTACAACATCGAGCCCTTCACAAATGAGGTACTGTGTGATGTTGTTCCTATTGAAGTTTGTGATGTATTATTATGACAACCATACTTGTGGAAGCGACATGTTGTATATGAGTCTAGACTTTGCTCTGTGATTATTACTTTGGGCAATAAGTTGTATAGGATACTAGAGGTAGCCCTGCCTACTGCCATCTCTTTGATCACTGCAAAGTAATGCAGTAAGATCTTTTCCCAAACTAGGGAGAAAAAAATTCCTTATGATTCTCCCTTAGGGAAATAATAATGTTGTGGCCACGACTTCCAGACAGGGCTCCTCCACATAGCAGCAGTAGATGGACAGGTCGTGAAGGAGAACAGGGAAATTTTCTACTCACCTACAGGGTTACCTCTGCACTATCAACTCAAGCATTCCATCAATTTGACCCCGAGCATGTCGCTACCCAATGGGTCGATCTATCGATGCACTATTCTAGAGAACGATGAGATCAAGAGGTAGATTCAAGAGTTATTACGGAAAGGGCACATCAGGCCAATCTCATTAACCTGTGGGAGCCTGATTTTATTGACTACCAGGAACTGAGAGAGATCACTTCCCATAATAGGTACCCTATCCCACGGATTGATAATCTTCTGGACTAGCTCAAGGGGGGAAAATATTTTAGCAAGATTGACTTGAAGTTTGGTTATCATCAGGTGCCTATCAAAGCCTCCGATGTGTGGAAGACTACCTTCAAATCTAGGGGGGGCCTTTTCAAACGGTTGGCCATGCCTTTCGGTATAACAACTTCCCCTGAAACCTTCATGAGATTGATGGATGACATCTTGCGACCCTTCACCAATGCACTCATGGTGGTGTATGTGGATTACATCTTGATCTTCATCTAGAGTTGGGAAGAGCACCTCCGCCATATTTGACTGGTCCTTCAAACGCTGCAACAACACAATCTATGTGCCAATTTGGAGAAATGCGCTTTTGGCATGACCCAAGCTCAATATCTGGGGTACATCATTGATGAGAAGGGTGTGCATGTGGACCTAGCCAAAATACAATTCATTCGGGATTGGCCAGCCCCAACCACTCTAACATAGCTCCCCAAATTTCTGGGTCTTGCCAGTTTCTACCATAGGTTCATGTTGGGTTTCTCTCATATCACTTTCCCTTAAAGTCAAGTCACCAATGGTAGAGAAAAAGAAGAGTGCTTCTGGTCCAAAACCTAACAAAAGGCATTTTCTGAGTTGAAGTATTTCCTCTACTTTGCACCAGTGCTCACATTACCAGACCTATAGCAACCATTTGAGATTCAGACAAATGCCTCTGACTATGCTATTGGTGTAGTTCTTACTTGGTAGGGGAATCCAGTGGCTTACCACAGTGAGACACTTTCAGACACAGTTCAAAATTATCCCACTTACAAAAAATAAATGTATTCCATTGTGCAAGCCTATCGTCAATAGAAGCATTACATTTTGGGGAAGGAAACGGTCATCCACACAGACCATCGACCCCTGCAGTTGATACAGACAAGGGGGAAGTTGCAGAACAATCACTATTAGAAATGGTCCACATACCTGCAACAATTCCATTTGAGCATTAAGTACAAGAAGGAAAAAAATAATAATTTTGTAGACTACCTCAACCAACCACTAGTCATGGCGCTGATCATTATGCTCGAATCTTCTGGGCATGAGACTTTAGGGTGGCCACATCTTTATGGGAGCAATCCAGAATATGGCAGCGCATACCAGACACTCCTCAAAGGTAAGCAAGTTCAAAATTTTCACCTGCAGGATGCATTGTTATGCCACCTGGGATACATTTGTGTTCCTTCAAGTGAGTGTGCCATGATTATTTGGGAGGTGCACTATAGTCGGGTCACTGGACTTTTCAGAGTATAGATAATAGTGGAAGTATTGTAGAAGTATTTTTATTAGCCGAACCTTCATCAGGATGTTGGGAGTGTTGGGAATGGGATCCCCCAACAATAGATTTGGGGCTAAAAGCCCATGTTTTGGGTCAAAATTTTGTAATAAAGTTGTAAAGTCTCTACATTTGGTGGTTGCGGAGCATGGAGGTGTCATGAGTCATAAACAGTTGTCCACCCTTATTTTGTAAAGTAAATTCAGTTGTAAAGAGCCAAGTAAGTAAGCTCTAAGTAGTCTTAATGAGTCATGAATTGTAGTAAGAAGTCTTGAGCGATAAGGAGAGAAGTCTATGTTTCAGGTCATAGCGTAGGTAGAGGTTCTGCAGCTGAGTGCGCAGAGGCCTAGGGTAGAAGTCTGGAGCTGAGTGCATGGACCCTTGCAGCTATGTGTGCAAGGCGAATAGAGTCTATAAAAGATATCAATAAAGAGAAGTATTCTACAAATTTTGTGTATTTGTTTCCTGTTAACGCATCTTGTCATATTGTGTATGAATTTCATTTATAATACTTATGTGATGCATGAATGTATGTAATTATGTTGGATAATTGACACAAATAAGGATATCTTTTTACGCGGTGCTAACTATGATTATCTAATAAGATAAGCAAGATCCTTAAGATAACTTGGGAATATGTGCAATACGCTGCCTCAGCAATGAAAAAGTATCTGAACCAAAGGTTAGGGCTGCGCGAAGGTTAGTCATACCCTTTCACAGAGGTATCAAAGGGAGGAATAAGGGGCTAAGCAGACGGAGCCCTAGAACTTAACAACATGCGTGAAAGCAGGAATAGAAGGAATAAACCAACATCATGACCATCTCAGGGTGTGGAAACTTGGTTCCAACATCCCCCCATACTGCTTCGGGTGAGACTTTTATCCGCGCTCCGTGGGATGATGCCAAAAGGGCTAGTAGTGTAGGGATTTGTTTGGATAACTAATGTTGAACATGGGTTAGGCCCCATCAAGCAAACAAATGGTTCATTTGCTAAGACTGGAATCTGCAAAAGAGATGTATGATGTCGTATCATCAGAATCCAACTAAGAAAGAAATCAAAGACTGGTTGGATAGGAAGATCCACGAATTCATAGTGCAAGAGAACAGAAATCCACGACTAACAAATGAACAGTGGCTGGAAAGGTACTTATATATAGAAATACATGAGATCTTTTTCTGTTCCTTTCGAGTTGAGCTATACAAGTGGATCACAAAACTAGCAGATAGCCAAGGAAGGTGGAGACATGACAGTCCTATTGTTTGGACCTCATAGTTAGTATAGAGATTGGAAGCCTTTGGGGATAAGATCACTCGTGTTGTCAATCATTAGCTCGATCACATCATAGGATGATTTGTGACTGAATTCATGGTCGATACCTCAGTCAGAAACAGTGAGGCAGAGCAGCACTTTTTCAAAGTCCTGTGAGGTAAGTACTTGAAGTCTTTGAATACCAGGGTTAAGATGTTATTGTGTGAAAAACGGGTTATGTAGCTACCTTGATGTTTAGAGCTATGGAAAGCGCAAAAAATTACAGGAACGAAGGAAGAAAGGGTCCTGAATATAGTCCATTGATTTCACCTCCATTAGGTGATGAAGAGGGAGTAGCGCAGGATTCTCCACAAAGTTTTATTTAGTTAATAAGACAAGGATTCCCTCAACTACCACCTCCAACTTCACCACCATCACCTACGACTTCACCCATACCACCTCCACCTCCACCGCAGTTCAGCATGGCAAATTCAGTGAGGCTGCATTTGTTTAAAGGCTTGGGGAATGAGGACCTGGACCAGTTCTGGTTCATGGTGAACACTGTATGGGAATATCAAGGCATTATAGATGATCACTTGAAGAAGGAAACACTGGTTAGTGCATTGTAGGATCGCTCACTAACCTGGTACATTAATTACTCTAATGATAACCCAAATGCTGGAGTGGCAGACATCCTGGCTGCGCTGAACAAATAATTCAATAGGCCTAAATCTGAGGCATAGTCAATTGTGGGGTTCAAAGAAATTGCGAGGAAGCCAAGCGAGACACCTTGGGAATTAGATCAGAGGTTGAAGTGTCAAATTTGCAAAGCTAATACGAACTTAATAGATGGACATCATCGCGAGTGGTTTGTGGCTTCGCTCCTACCACACCTAAGGGTTGTGCTGTCACAATAGAAGATAACGACTCAAGAAAAGGCCTTGGAGATTACAATGAGACTGAATGAAACACCGATTCAAGATCCAAATCTAGAGGTTTAGCAGATTGATGCGCAGTTGAAAAATATTTTCCTTGAAATGCAAAGCTTGACGCATGATAGAATAGTTCGACCATTGGTGCGCAAAGAAGTATGGTGTTTCAAATGCAAGGGTCAGGAGCATGACAAATACCATTCCCTGATCTTTGCAAAATATATTATAAGGGGGGGACTAATTCCTTTGAGGCCAGAAGCTCAAGTAGGACCAAGTGTGGTGCCTGCATTGTGGTGTGCTATATGTCAGGTAGGAGGAAAACATGCCATGGATAACTGTCATTTGTTGCAGAAGTTTGTACAAATTCCACATCAATTGTTCTACAACTTTTGTAGGTTGGTAGGGCATGACGAGCACAACTGCAGAAGCTATAAATTGATGATGGACAGAATGCTCGCCTACAGGGTTCAAGCAGAAACGTGGCCCCATGACTAGAACGTGGAGATGGTGTGGACAAGATTTCAGGGGTGTGGACGAGGCTGAGGTGGATGAGGACCTGGCAGGGGTCGGGGACAGCTGATTCGCTACAGTTGCGGAGGACCAGGACACTATGCCTACAATTTCACTAACCCAATGCGTTCATCATGCAAATATTGCACTCCATTTAATCATGATATGAAGGACTGTCCTACACTGATAGCGAGGATATGTGACAAAGGGGCGCTACCACCTTAGCCGACTCAGAACCTACAGATGATGAGGTCTGAGCCTCGTGAAGAGGATTTGAATGTGAATATAATGCTTCAAAGTGGAATTGCAGTAGGGGATGATAAGGGGAAATAGTCCAAAGATAACGCATGGGTTTGCAAAGCTCCAGTGAAGGACGCTGAATTCAATTTGGAGTGCACGCGTGAAACATTCATGGAAGAAAAGAAGAGCTTCGCTAAGGCCTCCACCTCAAGGAGCAAGGATAAGCCTGATTAGGAGATGGACCCTTCTATGCTTACAACCTTCCTAGAGACCTGCATGAAGTCATTATGCGATAGCAAAGTTGTGACGGGATTATAAGAGCTTATAAATAGATGCGCCAGAAACACTCCAGGTGAACTGCACATGGTACGAAAAATTGGTAAGCATAAAACAACGACAGGACGAGAGATGAGGCTGACCACGCAGATAGGAGAGTATGAAATGGATCAGGTTATTTTGGATCTGGGGTCAGATGTGAACATCCTACCGAAACAGACTTGGGAACAAATGGGAAGACCCGCGCTGTAATGGTCCCCAATTCAGTTAAGGATGGCAAATCAAAAGAAGATCATCCCCATGGGCTGGATACAGGGGGTGACTATAGATATTGAAGGTGCAAACGCACTGGCTAACTTTGAAGTAATAGAAATTGTGGATGATAGAGCACTCGCAGAATCGAAGTAACCACACTGAGTTGTAACATGATGACCTGGTCCCTACACTATGTCGTCAAAGGTAAGAAATCTGCCCACTTACGATGGCGAATGATGTAGATATCTTTTTGGATGCATTCGAGAGGGAGGTACCAGAGAAGTAGCACTTCCAAGCTTTGGATTGGGCACTATGCACTATGCCCACAAGGTGGTGGGGTACACACAAGGGTAGCTTTGATGATTGGTGTGAATGTAGGAGGATGATGAGAACATGATTTGGGAAGCTGAAGGTACGACTGATAGAAAAATATGATGGGCAGGATGATCCACGCATGCACTTGGCCAAATGGGCTTAAGCTTATGGAGAGAAGCCCCAACTTGAATGTGTGCACTTGTTTTGTCACACCCTAGATGTCAACCCGATGAACTGGTACTTAGAAACAAATCTTCACCATGGTACAGGAGAATGGGATATTCTATGCGAAGGATTCATAATGACATTCATATTTAAAGATGGGTTCGACTATATTGACAAGGCGCTATAAGAAGTGAAAGTAATGATCTTTAGGATACCACATGATCCTCTGGACTACTCAACTGAGTCACGTGTTGGAATTCTATAACGTGACCACTAAAGAAGAAGATGAGGATCTGTGAAAGGTTAACATCCCTAAAACAGAAGGTCACCATGAGGTTGAAGGGCTGGAGATTGAGAATCCTGATATAACCGTGCCACTGAAAATGAAACAGGTAAATATTGGTACAGAGGCAAAGCCCAAATTCGTGAATATTGGAGCCTACTGGGACGACGCGATGGTGGATAAGGTCGCTGAATTGCTTCGTGAATACCAGGATTTATTCCCTACTAAGTTTATGGATCTAAAAGGGATAATCGGGGACCTAGGTGTTATGAAGATCATGTTGAAGCCTGACATGAAGCCAGTTAAGAAAATACCTTACCAACTCAATCCGAAGTATAAGGAGAAGGCCCACTTAGAGCTAGACAAGATGCTCGAGGCATGCATCATTGAGCCCGTAGAACAATCTGATTGGGTAATCCCAATGGTGGTATAGGAAAAGAAGCAGAAGGATGAAATAAGGATACGTGTAGATCTCAGCAAGTTGAATGAAACTTGTGTACATGATCCCTTCCCAACTCCGTTCATTTATGAAGTGTTGGACAATGTAGGTGGCCAGGAAACTTATTCCTTCATTGATGGGTTCTTTGGGTACCATCAGATCAAAATCGCACCAAAGGATAGGAGCAAGACAACCTTCGTGACTGAGTGGGGGTGTTTTCAGTACATTGTAATGCCTTTTGGATTGAAGAATGTGCCTGCAATTTTTTTGCACATAGTCGTTGCGACATTCAAGGAATTTATTCACAAGTTCCTAGAAGTATACTTTGATGATTGGACTATGTTTAGGTTGGTGAAACGCCATGTGGCAAGTTTGCACTTGATGCTAGATACCTGTTGAAGATACCAGATCACACTCAATCTGAAGAAATGCATGTTTTGTGTTCCTTTTGGGACCCTGCTGGGTCATGTGGTTTGTAGAGAGGGATTGATGGTAGATCCCACAAAAATCGTGGAGATACTTATCTTAGAAGCACCAAGGAGTGTGATGAAGTCGCGTGCTACCCTAGGACATACATGATATTATAGAAAGTTTATCAAAGGTTATGCCCAGATCACCGCGCCTATGGAAAAGTTGTTGAAAAAGGATGTTACATTCTGCTGGAATAAGGATTGTAATAAAAGCTTGGATGTATTGAAGGAAAATATGGTCATCGCGCCGATTTTAGTCTTCCTAGATTGGAAGAAGGAGTTTCAAGTACATGTCGACGCATCATGTATAGTGCTAGAAGTAGTATTGACACAGGCTAGCGGAGGAGACTTGGATCATCCTATAGTGTCTGCAAGCAAAAGGTTATCCGAGGTAGAGAAGAACTATTCCACCACCGAGCACGAAGGGTTATCCATGGTATATGCGCTCCAAAAGTTTAGACAATACTTTGCTGGGAGGCCATTTCAAGATGCATAGAGATCATTCCGCACTGAAATACCTAGTTAGTAAGAATATGTTGGGGGGGAGAATCTACAGGCGGTTATTATTGTTCCAGGAATATGATTTTGAAGTTATTGAGAAGCCTGGATGACTAAACATGGGACCAGACCATCTATCACGCATCGAAATAGAGGAAGAGCCCACTAATTTGGAAGAAGGATTACCTGATGCATAGTTATTCATAGTGCGCATCGTGGATGGTCATTTTGAAGATATCATACACTTCCTAACGACACGAATTGCCCTGAAAGGATACATCGTCCAGCAAAAGAAGGAGTTAGTGGTGCACGCGGCAGTCTTTTCTGTCATTTCTGGGCATCTATATAAAATGGGGTCCGATGAGATATTGCGATGGTATGTACCGAAGTTTGAAAGGAGAAGTATCCTTGCGGATGCTCATGGGGGTGTCGCAGGAGGGCATTATGTAGGGAGAGAGATTGTGCAGAAGATTCTACACTCAGGGTTGTGGTGGCCAACCCTCCATCAGGATTCGAAAGAATACTGCAAAGCGTATGATGTGTGTCAAAGGACTGGCAGTCAATCGCGGAGGGATAAGCTACCTTTGAATCCACATATGAGATTACAACCCTTTGAGAAATGGGTGATATATTTTGTGGGACCCATCCAACCCCAAGGAAAGACAAGAGCGAGTTATATTATCACCACGACAGAGTATTCGACACTCGATGGGTGGAGGCACAGCTAGTGAAGGATTGTACAGGTGTGACTGCTAAAAAGTTCCTTTTTGAGTACGTACTAACGCGATTCGAGCGTCTATATATTTTGATGATTGATCGCGGTATGCACTTCCTAAATGAGACGATCAGCGCACTAATGGAGGAATTTTAGGTCTATCACCAGAAGAGAAATCCTTATCATCCACGGGCTAACGGGATGGTGAAAGCATTCAATAAAGTGATAAAGAACGCGCCGGCCAAGGTTTACAAAGCTTAGCGAAATGATTGGGACCTACGGATACCCGCAATGCTATGGGCCTATCAAGTGACATGAAAGAAGCTGACTAGATAGACACCCTTTAGGCTTGTATATGGTGTTGAAGCAGTGATGCCCATGGAATACATTGTGCCTAGTCTACGCATAGCGGCACTCACAAGTATGATGGATCGTGGAGCCCTGGAAGAAAGGCTCACGCAGCTGGCTGAGCTTGAGGAAGAAAGATTTATAGTTGGATTTCACCAACAAGTCCAAAACCAGTGCGAAAAATCATGGCATGATTGGCACATTAAGCTGTGCACCTTTAAGGTAAATGATCTAGTTTTGTTATATGACAGCAAGTTTGATAAATTTCTAGGAAAGTTCATAATGCACTGGTTAGGGCCCTATGTCATTAAGGATATTAGCGACGGGGGATTAGTTCAGTTGGTCAAATTGAATGGAGATCCCTTCCTAGGAAAGGTGAATGGGAGACACCTGAAGCCATACACTAGTGGTCTAGCCATGTGACTACATGAAGGCAACATAGTCTTCATGCTCGAGGTAGCTGAAAGGAGGCGTGGGACTATAAACTACACTGCCCTAGTTGGGGAGTTGTGCGATTGGAGGATTATGCGAAGCAAGGAAGTGTCACAGGGTTCGCGGCAGCATGAAGGGAGCTACGCTACCCAGGGTGAAATCGCACAGGTATGCCAGAAAGTGACTGTTAAAGTCACTGTTCATGATTTTATGGAGATGAACATCTGCATGGCCATCAATCGCAAACTGCAGTTGTCTCCTATGGTGTTTTCCAACCTGAGGGGCTACACAGAGTTCAATGCAAATTTTCACCATGTGGCTATCAGGGTGTGGAAGGACCCTACATAGAAGTGGTATGACTTGCCTTACCTGGCAAAGGATGATGCCATTGATGCAGTACTTGATCGATGGTTGGCAAAGTGGTGCACCACAACAAACTTGGTGGTGGGAGGGAGCAAGTCTGTTGTGCAGAGAAAGAAGGAGGAGACCAAGCTAAAGATATTGCAACTAGCCAAAAAGAGAAAGAAGGAGGCCGCTGACAAGGCCCAGGCAATGCGCGATGCCACTCGATAGACAGAGAAGAAAACGAGTGGAACTGAGCGAGGCTCTAACGAAGGCACGAGGTCGCATTCACCTCAGACAGAGGAGGAGACAGACAAGCAGACAGAATAGCATGGCGCGGACCCACAGGTGACGTCCGCCCACTTCAAGCGTCCAAGGGAGGAGAAAGGAGGGTCTAGGAAGAAATCAAAGGCTACTAAGACATCACTAGACCCAATCACGCTAACAGAGGGTGATTTGCATGAGATTGGTGACACGGTGTAGGATGTCACCGTGAAGGCCCTACAATAGTTTGAGTAGCAGCAACAACTAGTAATGGGGGTTATCCATACACGTCTACAAGAGCTACAAACCTATGCGACACAAACTTGCACAGTGTCTACCAACCTTGCTATCGACACTTCAAAAGTTGTCGAGATGTTGCACGTGAAGGCCTCCAGCACGATAGTGCTACCTGTTGGAGCACAAACCATGGAGAATGAAGCTGGCAGGCCCACTATCAGCACCCTCAAGGGAGTAGGGTTGAATATGGCAGCGCTCCCTAATGAAGTGCTCCACCTCTTGTAGGAAGGAGTGATTACAGAGTTGAGGGCCCGTGAGCACTGCGACCTCCAGGTGATTTTTGAACAGAGGATTAACAATGAGAAGTTGGCACTACAGCAAGACTCTACCATTTCCATTGCGACCGAGGCAACCAATTAAAACAAGCGTACTATAGGTCATCGAGAATGCATGCCGAATGGTCCTAGAGTTGGCCATTCCTAAGGAGGAACCAGTCGAGGTGCGCGTCTGCAAGCTAGATACGGGAGTGCTCGATGCTCGTACTTAGATGGCGAGGGTTTAATTGGAGTTGAACCTACAGATCACAGAGTTACAGTTGAAGGCCCACCCTTCAACTCTGCCAGAAGTAAAGGAGAAGTGGGCGACTTCTGTCACAGAAGCAATAGTGGTAGTTAACAGTACAGTAGCAGACTATACGCAACTTTTTGAGCAGTCGTTCAAGGTCCTAACAAGCTTGCAGGAGGACCCCAATGTATAGTGATTGGAGACAGAAGCTCATGAGATACAACAATGCCATGATGAAGTCAAAGGCACAGCACGAACCGTCGCGCTCACACAGAGATTGGTGAAATTGTAGAAGGCCAAGCAGTTGAAGGAACAGGTGGATGCAGTGTTGCACAAGGAAGCAGTGTTGAAGGCACGACTAAAGCCCTAGCTGGATTAGACTTACATGGTGACAGCCTCCATTGAAGGAAAGCTTGTGACTCTACAAGTAACTCAGCAAAAGCTTCAGGCCGACAGTTCAAGAGCAGTGATCGAGCAGAGGGTTGAAGACACGAAGCAAGTAGCCACACAATGCACTATGAGTTTGCGGTCATACGAGTCAAGCTGGAAGGTCTTTGCGCTAAGATCTTTGCGCCTACCGAGTGACTCAAGGGCAAGTCACGATGTTTTTGTTGGGGGCCTGTTGGGAATGAGATCCCCCAAGGACAGTTTTAGGGCTAAAAGCCCATGTTTTGGGTCAAAATTTTGTAATAAAGTTGTAAAGTCTTCGAATTTGGAGGTCGCAAAGTGTGGAGGTGTCATGAGTCATAAAGGGTTGCCTGCCCTTATTTTGTAAAGTAAATTCGGCTGTAAATATCTACCCATGGTCCGCAGACCATGGGATTGTATAAAAAGAGCTAAGTAAGTAAGCTCTAAGTAGTCTTAATGAGTCATGAATTATAGTTACAAGTCTTGAGCGATAAGGAGAGAAGTCTAAGTTTCGAGTCATAGCGTAGGTAGAGGCTCTACAACTAAGTGCGCAGAGGCCTAGGGTAGAAGTCTGCAGTTGAGTGTGCGGACCCCTGGAGCTGTGTACGCAGGGAAAATAGAGTCTGTAATCATCTGAAGATATCAATAAAAGAAGTACTCTACATATTTTGTGTCTTTGTTTCCTATTAATGATTCTTGTCATATTGTATATGAATTTCATTTATAATACTTATGTGATGCATGAATATATGTAATTAATTTGGATAATTGAACACAAATAATAATATATGTTTACGTGATGCTAATTGTGATTATCTAATAGGATAAGTAAGATTCTTAAGATAACTTGGGAATCTGTGCAATACATTACCTTAGCAGCGCGAAAGTATCTGAACCAAATGTTAGGGTTGCGTGAAGGTCAGTTGTACCCTTTTGCAGAGGTATTGAAGGGAGGAATAAGGGGCTAGGCAGACAAAGCCCTAGAACTTAACAAACTGCCCGAAAACAGGAATAGAAGGAATAAATTGATATCACGACCATCTCAAGGTGCAGAAACTTGGTTCCAGCATCCCCCCATACTACTTTGGTGAGACTTCAGTGCGCGTTCCGCGCGCTGATGCCAAAAGGGCCAGTAGTGTAGGGATTTGTTTGTCTAACTAACTTTGAACCTAGGTCATCCCCCACCAAGCCAATAGGGAGGTACATAAAATCTTGCATTTCCTGTGTCATTTCCAAGCTAGACATCAAGAAGCAAGACCTATATATTCCTCCACCTACTCCTAGTCAACCTTGGGAATCCATCTCCATGGATTACATGTCAGGCCTTCCTTCTACTAAGCATGACAATTACTGTGTTTTCTTGGTCACCGACAGATTCTCTAAGATGACCATTATGGCATCCTACAAGAAGAGTATCATAGCAGAGGCCATTGATAAGCTCTTCTTTGAGCATGTGGGTACACTTTGGGATCTCACAATCTATTGTCTCTGATCGGGATAGTAGATTCCTATGTTCATTTTGGTCAAGTCTCTGGTCGATGCTAGATACTAAACTCACTAAGTCCACGGCTTTCCATCCCCAAATTGATGGCCAAACAGAAGTCGTTAACAAGATGATCGTGCACATTTTGTGCATGTATGAATCAAAGCATCCCTGCACATGGGATGAAAGCCTCCCCTATATCCAGCAAATCTACGACAACACTCTCCATGGCTCAACAAGACATAACCCATTTTAGGTAAGGCTAGGATTTTAGCCATTATGTCCCATTGATGTGGCCATACCATTTGCAGCTACTCAGGAAGATTCAGCTCATGTCCAATCTGAAGTCAACAGGGCTAACAACTTCATTGAGCACATTCAACACATCTTCCAGCAGATCCATGATATATTGGATAAATCCAATGCTAATTATAGGTAGCACCATGATTAGCATCGGGTGCCACATAAGTTCAAAGTGGGTGACAAAGTTTGGCTACATTTGTAGAAGGAGCGCCTCGCTAGACCCCACCGCAAGCTATTGGGTTTTGTTATATTCTTTCCACAACTAGCCCATGTAGTTAACTGGGGGGGGTATGGAGGGGGGCGGAGCCCCCGCTTCGTTGCGCCAATTATGTAGCGGGGGGAGTCACAGGGGGTTTGAGGGGTGCAGGTAACCCCACTCTATGGGGTCTAGGGCAGCGCCCTAGAAAATTTTGTTTTCGGACCCTATATTAGGTTGGGCAGACCCACCTATAGTTTTGTGCATGATTTTTCACACATGGCTTTGGAGGCGATGGTTTTCTATCCATGGTTTTGGATGTGATGGTTTTCGGTCCATGGTATTGGATGCTTCGACATGTATAAAAATGTATTGTAACATTGAAAGGAAAATAATGAAAAATCAATTTGGTAGTCTTGGTTTTGGGATCTAAGCGAAAATCTCTGTGTGTATGTGTTTTGTGTGTTATGCTCTCACATTGTTTATTTTCTATGTTTTAGAATTCGTATGTAGGTAATTTCTATACGGGGTTAAAACCTACATTTGGTATCAGATTTGTTTTGGCTTCAAGGGGAAGCCTTTGTTGCTGAGGGGTTTCTCTCAGGCTTGTGGTAGACCCCATTCAGTGGGAGATCTGCAGGATCAATTCTGGTGGTGAAAGAAGATGGTGAGTAGTGGAAAGATAGAGATCGAGAAATTTAATGGTCAGAGTTTTGAGTTGTGGAAACTCAACATGGAGGATCTGTTGGTGGTTAAAGATCAGTGAAGCGTGGTAGATCCAAGTACTAAACCAACGGGAGTGTTTGATGAAGAATGGAAGAATTTGGATCGGAAGGCAAAGAGCATAATACGATTGTGTGTCTCAGATTCAGTATTGTTGAATGTATCAAGGGAAGCTACAGTGAAGGCTTTGTGGGAAAAGTTAGGGACTTTGTACCAATATAAGTCTCTGGTGAATAAACTGTTCCTATGGAAAAGGTTGTATAACTTGAGGATGAAAGATGGAGACTCGGTGACAAAGCATATGAATGCATTTAATATTGTGGTAAGTCATTTATCATTTGTTGATATCAAAATTTCAAATGAAGATAAGTGCATTAGTTTGTTGTGTTCTCAACCAGATTCGTGGGATAGTCTGGTTATTGCAATAGGTAGCAATGCAACTGCCTTGTAGTTTGATGAAATAGTCCCACCCTTGCTAATGGAGGAGATGGAACGGAAAAATATGGAGAGACAAAATGGTGATGCCTTGTCTGTATGAGGACGGTCCCAGAACAGAAACAAAAATAAGTCATCGAGTGGGAGATCTAAATCTCCAGGAAAACCTATAAAGGTGGTGTGCTAGAAATGCGGAAAGGAGGGCACTACAAAAGGGACTGTAAATCTAAATCTCTTGACAAAGGAAAGAGATCTGATGATGCTCCTTCTATAGAGGCGAAAACCACTTCAAATGAAGGTGGGGATGTGTACTTGGCTTCTTCAAGTATACATGTAGATCATGAGGCATGGTTGATTGACTCAGGTGCATCCTATCACTTCACTCCCCATAGAGAGTGGTTCTATGAGTATGAGAAATACGATGGTGGTGATGTCTTCTTAGGGGATGATAAGAAGGCTAGATTCATTGGTCGTGGAAAAGTAAAGTTGAAGTTGCAAGATGGAAGGGTTAGAACACTTCCGGGTGTTCTACATATTCCTGCATTGACCAGAAATCTGATTTCTGTAAGCAAGATGGATGATGCAGGTGTAAAAATAGTGTTTAAGAAGGATACCTACAAGATGGTTTGGGGAGCATTGGAATTGATGCGGGGAGTTCGGATTGAAACTCTATACAAGCTGCAAGGTAGTACTGTTATTGATGGGTGCAACAGTTCTGTGGTTCTTGAAAGTGGAGCAGAAAATATAGTGGTCTCTGGAGAGAGGACCATGTTGTGGCATCAAAGGCTTGGACACATTGGAGAGAAGGGCCTTCGAATACTTCATGGTAAAGGTATGGTAGAAGATATGAATAATAGCTCTTTGGATTTTGATTTCTGTGAAAATTGTGTATATGGGAAGCAGAATTGGGTGAGTTTCCCCTCTGGTGGTAAGAGGGCGAAACAGATATTAGAGCTTGTGTATAGTGATGTGTTTAGACCTGTGAAGGTTCCATCACTGGGTAGTTTTGTGTACTATGTATCATTTATAGATGACTTCTCAAGGAATACATAGATATATTTCCTTAAGAATAAATTTGAAGTCTTTTACAGGTTTATAGAATTTAAGGCTTTGGTGGAAAACCAGACATAGAAGAAGATAAAGGTGTTGAGGACTAATAACGGTGGAAAATTTTGCAGTAAGGAAATTGAAGAATTCTGTAAGAAGTGTGGTATAGCACGGCAGAAGTCTACTCCATATACACCTCAGCAAAATGGAGTTACAGAAATAATGAACAAGACGTTGATGGAAAGGGCAAGAAACATGCTCAATGGTGTTGGGTTAGGATAGGAATTCTGGGCAAAGGCGGTGGAGATAGCATGTTACCTGGTCAACAGATCACTTTCATCAGCATTGGAGGGTAAGACTCCAAAAGAGGTATGGACTAGTAAGAAACCCTCTCTTTCACATCTAAGGGTTTTTGGATGTGATGCATATGTACATGTTCCAAAGGAGAAATGAACCAAGTTGGATAGTAAATCTGAAAAGTGCATCTTTATTGGGTATAAGGA
>APFE030640355.1:85857-111262 GCA_000404065.3 Pinus taeda
GGTGCTGAACAAGATCATTATCCATAATAGGTACCCGATCCCATGGATTTATGACCTCCTGGACCAACTGAAGGGGGGAAATATTTCAGCAAGATCAATTTGAAGTCAGGATATCACCAGGTACCAATCGAACCCTCTGATGTGTGGAAGATTTCGTTCAAAGCCAAGGAGGGCCTTTTCGAATGGTTGGTTATGCTTTTCGGGTTGATGAATGCTTCTGCAACCTTCATGAGGCTAATGGATGATATCTTGCAGCCATTCACCAACTCATTTGTAGTGGTATACTTGGATGACATCCTCATCTTCTGCCAGAGTTGGGAAGAACACCTCCATCACATCCGACAAGTTCTCCAAACACTGCGGCAACACAAGTTATGTGCCAATTTGGAGAAATTCACTTTTGGCATGACCCAGGTTCACTATCTAGGATACATTATTGATGTATGCAGGGTGCATGTGGATCCAACCAAGATACAAGTCATTCAGGATTGCCCATCTCCAACCACTCTGATAGAGCTTCCCAGCTTTCTGGGTCTTGCCAACTTCTATATAGGTTCGTGTTGGGATTTTCTCGTATCCCTTGGCCCTTTAGTCAATTCACCAAGGGAGGAGCAAAAGAAAAATTCTTTTGGGCTGAATCTCAATAGAAGGCATTCATAGAGTTGAAACATTGCCTCTGCTTGGCACCATTGCTCGCATTACCAGACTTGCAACAACCATTTGAGGTCAAGACATATGCCTCTAACTATGCTATTGGGGCAGTCCTTACTCAACACGGGCATCCTGTGGCATATCACAGTGAGACACTTTTAGACACAGTCTAGAGGTATCCTACTTATAACAAAGAGATGTATTCCATTGTGGAGGCCTGCCGACAATAGAAGAATTACTTTTTGGGGAAGGAAATGGTTATCCACACAAACCACCGGCCCCTGCAGTTCATAAAAACCCAAGGGAAATTGCAGAATGATCACCACAAAAGTGGTCCACATACTTGCAACAGTTCCATTTGAATATCAAGTATGAGAATTGAAGCACTAATAAAGTTGCATATTACCTAAGTCGACCACCGATCATGGCGTTAACCACCGTGCTCAACTCTTGTGAGCACGAGACTTCTGATTGGCCACTTCTCTACAAAAGCAACCTAGAATTTGGCCACACATACCAGACACTCTTGAAGGGTCAGCATGTTCCAGATTTTCATCTCAAGGATGCCTTGTTAGGCCACCTAGGTCACCTTTGTGTTCCTTCAAGTGAGCGTGCCAAGATGATTTGGGAATCACACTACAGTCAAGCTACTAGGCATTTTGGGGTCGAGAAAACAGTGGCAGTACTGCAAAAGTATTTCTATTGGCCGAATCTTTGACAGGATGTTGAGAAGCACATCAAATCATGCACTGCCTGCGCCATTGCCAAATCAACCATCAAGAAGCAAGGCCTCTATACCTCGTTGCCTACCCCTAGTCGACCTTGGGAATCCCTTTCCATGGATTACATGTCGGGCCTTCCTTCAACTAAGCATGGAAACGACCATGCTTTTGTGGTCATCGACAGGTTTTTGAAGATGGCCATTATGGCAACCTACAAGAAAAATATCACAGCAGAAGCCATTGCTAAACTCTTCTTTGAATGAGTGTTGGTACACTTTGGGATCCCACAGTCTATCATCACAGATCAAGACAACAAGTTCCTCATTACATTTTGGTCAAGTCCCTAGTCGATGCTGGACAACAAACTCACTAAGTCCACAGCCTTCCATCTCCAAACTGATGGCCAGACAGAGGTTGTCAACAGGATAATTATACACATTCAGCGCATGTACAACTCAAAGAATCCATGCACATGGGATCAGAGCCTCCCTTATGTTAAGCACAGCTATAACCGGGCTCTCCACAGCTCGACTGGCCACAACCCTTTTCAAGTGGGCTTGGAATTCCAACCACTGTGTCCTGTTGATGTGGCCATACCATTTGCAGCTACTCAGGCTGATTCAGCTCATGTCCAATCCGAAACAAATAAGGCAAACAACTTCATTGAGCACATCCAACATATTTGCCAGCAGGTCCATGACATTCTAGAGAAATCAAATGCCAAGTACAAGCAACGACATGATCAACATTTGGTGCCATACGAGTTTTAGGTGGGAGACAAAGTCTAGTTGCATTTGCAAAAGGAACACCTTACCGAAGCCTATCGGAAACTAAGACCACTCTGATATGGTCCTTAAAAAATTACCAAGGTTATGGGAGACAATGCATTTGAGCTCATTATTCCCCCATTCCTTGGCCTCCACCCAGTGTTCAATGTGGACCACCTTCGGCCATACTTTCCACCATTACTAGGCACATCCAACATTATAGAATATCTCACACCCATAGAGTTAAATCTAGATTGCATGGAACAAGCTGCAACTAATCGGATCATGGACACATAGATCAAGCACACTCACCAGCAAAATATCCAGCTGTATCAAGTTGTCAAAGCAGGCCAACTCCTTCCCTAGGGCAAGTGGCTCACCAGGGACCAAGTTCAGCAGAAGTTTCCTCATCTCATGGCAGTACTCAACACAATGGGGACCATTGCTTCCTAAGGGGGGAGGAGTGATCCAGGTGGATATTGGTGGCCAACCACCAATTCCACTTGGACCCCCACCATTTTTTCTTTTAGTTTTTGAGTTTCCTTAATTGTAGCACAATTTACTATTTTTAGCAGTTTTTTAGGTCCTGAACTTTCGGAGCTGTTTTGAGGCCCTAAACAACTATTTTTGAGGAAACGAGGG
This sequence comes from Pinus taeda, assembly GCA_000404065.3. NCBI lineage: Eukaryota > Viridiplantae > Streptophyta > Pinopsida > Pinales > Pinaceae > Pinus > Pinus taeda. Next base: position 88,640 of record APFE030640355.1, read on the forward strand.
GCAACATGGGTTCGTGGACCAATGTTGCTCTTCCAAAAGTTTTGTTCCTCACATAGATATTTCTAACGAGGTATTATGTGCATCAAACAAAGATCATATGCCAAAGTTACAACCCTAGGAAGTTGATGTACCAATTTACCCAAAACGGGGACCATAGTTTGGCACTTCATCTCCTAGGGTTAGGTTTTTGGATGTTTAGGGTTTTCCATTGTTTCTCAATAATAAATAGGCCTTCGAGCCTCATTTTAAGACAATTTAGAGGCATGTAGCCGCCACATCGCTTCTCAGAGATAAGCTACCATTGCCCTAGCTAGTTTATTTCCATTTCTGTTTGTAAGATATTGATTAGTTTACAGTAATGAAATGAATTATTGTTTCTACTGCATCTTTGTATGTATGGCTATATCTGTATTTTGTTGCATTCCTGTTTAAATCCGGATCAATGGTACCAATGTCATCTGCTCTTTCTCTGTCCTTCTTTGCATGTCCCCAACAAGATCATGATATAAGGAGTTAGGGCTTGAACTGGTCAAACCTTTGCAAGTCCAGCCTCGAAAATCCCAATGGCCTCCCATGGCAGATGAAAAGAAAGATGAGGGGGCAGGAGATCCTATAACTTTGCCTAGATCCTTCAGCGACTACCCAGGGGCAACACATCTACTTCCAGCAGCTACTTTGGAAGCACCACACCCTTTAAGGTACAAGTTAACTTTGACATTCCCATACTTGAGGGTCAGATAGATGTAGATGCCATAGATAAATGGTTAAATATGCTAGAAGGGTATTTTTCTATTCATGATTTTTCCGGCCGGGAAAATATTACTTTTGCTCTTCTCAAAGCTATCCCCTACATTAAGGACTAGTGGGAAACCTACTGCAAGCAGAAGGATGAAATGACGACCTCACTATTTTCAGCCGCACCCACTTGGAATTCATTCCGGGTGGCCATCAAGGAGTAGTACTACCCTGTCAAAAGCTATGTGGATCAATACACAAAGTGGACCATGCTGCGGCAAGGAAGGAACCAAGACGTGTCAGAGTTTACCAATATTTTCCATACCCTTCAGACAAAGTTGGGTATCAAGGATTCGAAGCAGCATTTGGTACTCAAATATTGTGGCTTCCTACACAGGTACATCCAGGACGAAATAGAATTCATGAACATCTCCTTGCTCAGCATGGCATATTGATATGTCATCAATATCGAGCAAAAATTTAAACAGGAGACAAGAGACTTTGGATCTGTGAATCTGAAGCAAGGGAAAGGTGCCCCCAAATTGTAGAACAAAGGACAAAGCCGAGGCAGGGTGGCCCAAGACAACTCGCAAAAGTTGCAAGCAAAGAATAGCACCATGAAGCCGAAAAAGGACACGAGAAAGTGATGTGAGTTCCATAAGATCTCCACTCACAACACAAGTGAGTGTCGGGCCAAGCAGTCACTGGTGGCCGAGCTAAAGGTCTCAGAATTAGATGCATGTTCCGACTCTAAGTTAGAACCTAACAAGGGGAATGACAAAGGGAAGAAAATCATCGATGCAAAGCCCACCGCCATTGTTGCCACCACGAAGATCCAAAAGGAGGAACTCGAAAATCTAGAGGAGGAGACGTGCCTCTTCCACTCTCAGATGTGGATAAAGGGCACGCCGTTGTAGTTCATTGTCGACAGCGGGAGCCAAAAGAACCTCATTTCGGCAGAGGTCTTGAAGTAGATGGGCTTACTAACCATAGCACATCCACAACTGTACACCATTGGGTGGCTTCACCAAGGATGGGATCTTCACGTGAGCCAATAGTGTTGCCTTCCCTACAACATCAAGCCCTTCACGGATGAGGTATTGTGTGATGTTCCCCCCCTTGATATTTGTGATGTATTATTAGGCCAACCATACTTGTGGAAGAAACATGTTGTGTATGAATCAAGGCCTCGTGCTGTTATTGTTACTTTGGGAAATAAGTTGTACAAGATACCAAAGGTAGAACCGCCTACCGCCATCTCTTTGGTTACTGCAAAAAAATGCACTAAGCTCATTTACAAAAAAGAGAAAAAAAATTTCTTGATGATACGCCCTCAAGGAAAGAATAATACGGTGGCCACGACCTCCAAGCAAGGACCCTCTACACAACAACTACAGATGGACAAGGTTATGGAGGAGTACAAGGACATCTTCACCTCCCCTGCAGGGGTTCCTTTGCACTGTCAGGTCAAGCACTCCATCGATCTAACCACAGGTGCACTGCTACCTAATGGACCAATCTATTGGCGCTCTATTCTGGAGAACGATGAAATCAAGAGGAAGATTCAGGAGCTGCTGCAGAAAGTCACATCTGTCTGAGTTCATCACCCTTTGGGAGCCCGATCATGTTGGTACAGAAGAAGGATGGGACTTGGAGACTCTCTATTAACTATTGGGTGCTGAATAAGATCACTGTCTATAATAGGTATCCGATCCCACGGATTGATGACCTCCTGGATCAACTAAAGGGGGGAAATGTTTTAGCAAGATTGATTTGAAGTTAGGATATCACCAGGTACCAATCAAACCCTTTGATGTGTGGAAGACTGCCTTCAAAGCCAAGAAGGGCCTTTTCGAATGGTTGGTTATGTCTTTCAGGTTAATGAATGCTCCTACAACCTTCATGAGGTTAATGGATGACATCTTGCAGGTTCACCAACTCATTTGTAGTGGTATACTTGGATGACATCATGATATTCAGCCAGAGTTGGGAAGAGCACCTCCACCACATCCGACAAGTTCTACAAACACTATGGCAACACAAGTTATGTGCCAATTTGGAGAAATGCACTTTTGGCATGACCCAGTTTCAGTATCTAGGATACATTATTGATGAATGTGGGGTGCATGTGGATCTAGCCAAGATACAAGTCATTCGGGATTGGCCATCTCCAACCACTTTGACAGCGCTCTGCAGCTTTCTAGTTCTTACCAACTTCTACTGCAGGTTCGTGTTGGGATTTTCTCATATCACTTGGCCCTTGAGTCAAGTCACCAAGGGTGGAGCAAAATAAAATTTCTTTTGGGTTGAATCTCAACAAAAGGCATTCACAGAGTTGAAACATCACCTCTGCTTGGCACGAGTGCTTGCATTACCATAATTGCAACAACCATTTGAGGTCGAGACAGATGCCTCTGACTATGCTATTGGGGCAGTCCTTGCTTAACAGGGGCATCCAGTGGCATATCACATAGAGACACTTTCAGATACAATCTAGAAGTATCCCACTTATGACAAAGATATGTATTCCATTGTGCAGGCCTGCCAACAATGGATGCATTACATTTTGGGGAAGGAAACAATCATCCACACAGACCATTGGCCCCTATAGTTCATACAGAACCAAGGGAAATTGCAGAATGATCGCCATTAGAAGTGGTCGACACACCTGCAATAGTTCCATTTGAATATCAAGTATAAGAAGGGAAACACCAATAATGTTGCAGATTTCCTCAGTCGACCACACATCATGGCGTTAACCACCATGCTCAACTCTTGTGGGCACGAGACTTCTGATTGTTCATTTCTCTACAAAAGCGACCCAAAATTTGGCCACTCATACCAGACACTCTTGGAGGGTCAGCATGTTCCAAATTTTCACCTCTAGGATGCCCTGGTATGTCACCTAGGTCACCTTTGTGTTCCTTCAAGTGAGCGTGCCAAGATGATTTGGGAAGCACACTACAGTCGAGTTGCTGGGCATTTCAAGATCGAGAAAATGGTGGCAATACTACAGAAGTATTTATATTAGCCGAATCTTCGACAGGATGTCAAGAAGTACATTAGATCATGCATTGCCTGCACCTTTTCCAAACCGACCATCGAGAAGCAAGGCCTCTATACCCTGTTGCATACCCCTAGTTGACCTTGGGAATCCCTTTCCATGGATTACATGTCGGGCCTTCCTTCTACTAAGCATGGAAACGACTGTGTTTTTGTGGTCATCAACAGGTTCGCGACGATGGCCATTATGGCGGCCTGCAAGAAGAATATCACAGTTCAAGCCACTGCTAAATTGTTCTTTGAATGAGTGTGGGTACACTTTGGGATCCCATAGTCTATCATCTCAGATCGTGACAACAGGTTCCTCAATACATTTTGGTCCAGTCTCTCATCGATGTTGGACACCAAACTCAGTAAGTCCACAACCTTCCATCCCCAAACTGATGGCCAAATAGAGGTTGTCAACGGGATGGTCATACACATTTTGCACATGTACAACTCAAAGCATCCATGCACATGGGATGAGAGCCTCCCCTATGTTTAGCACAAGTATAACTGGGCTCTCCACAACTCGACTAGCCACATCCCTTTTCAGGTGGGCTTGGGATTCCAGCCAATATGTCCCATTGATGTGGCCATGCCATTTACAGCTACTCGGGCAGATTTGGCTCATGTCTAGTCCAAAATAGATAAGGCAAATAGCTTCATTGAGCACATCCAACATATTCACTAGCATGTCCATGACATTCTAGAGAAATCAAATGCCAAGTACAAGCAGCGACATGATCAACATCAGGTGCCACACAAGTTTCAGGTGGGCGACAAAGTCTGGTTGCATTTGCAAAAGGAATGCCTTACTGGAGCCTATCAAAAACTCAGACCACTCTGATATGGTCCTTACACCATTACCAAGGTTGTGGGAGAATACATTTGAGCTCAGCATTCCCCCATTCCTTGGCTTGCACCCAGTGTTCAATGTGGACTTCCTTCGGCCATACTTTCCACCATTACTAGACACCTCTGACATTGCAGAGCAGCTCACACCCACAGAGTTAAATCAAGATTGCATGGAACAAGCTGCAATTGATCAAATCATGGACACATAGATCAAGCACACTCACCAATAGAAGATCCAACAGTATTGAGTTTTCAAGGTAGACCAACTCCTTCACCAGGGAAAATGGCTCACCAGGGACCAAGTTCAGTAGAAGTTTCCTCATCTCAGGGAGGAACTCAACGCAATGGGGACCATTGCTTCCTAAGGGGGGAGAAATTATCCATATGGATATTGGTGGTCACCCGCCAATTCCACTTGGACCCCCACCATTGTTTCTTTCAGTTTTTTAGTTTCCTTAATTGTAGCACATTTTACTATTTTTAGCAGCTTTTCAGGTCCTGAACTTCCATAGTTGTTTTGAGGCCCTAAATGACGTTTTTTGGAAAACTGGGAGCAGCATGGGTCCATGGACCAATGTTTCTCATCCCAAAGTTGTATTCCTTGGATAGATCTTTCTAACGAGGTATTGTGCACATCAAACAGAGATCATATGCCAAATTGACGACCCCGGGAAGTTGATGTACCAATTTACCCAAAACAAGGCCCATAGTTTGGCACTTCATCTCCTAGGGTTAGGTTTTTAGATGTTTAGGATTTTACATTGTTTCTCAACAATAAATAGGCCTTCGAGCCTCATTGTAAGACAGTTCAGGAGCATGTAACCGCCACATCTCTTCCCATAGATTAGCTAACATCGCCCTAGCTAGTTTATTTCCATTTCTGTTTGTAAGAATATTTTAGTGTTTTACAGTAATGAAATGAAGTATTGTTTATGTTGCATCTTTGTATGTATGGTTATATCTGTAATTTGTTGTGTTCCTGTTTAAATCTAGATCAAGCTAATATGGTTGACACAATTTTTTTGAATGCAGAAGTAAATGACTGAAAGAATAGTGGAGACCATTCCCTTACACGACTACCAAATTCACTCACTACTACGAGATTTTCTATTCAATTCACTTTGAAAAGGGAAAGTAATTATAGAGCCTACCTCTTCACAGCGTTTTTTGTAGCCAACCCCCATGTTTTCCCCTTTGAAACTCCTCTCGGCCAATTTTGTAGACTGTCTGTTTGTCTCCTATAGGATCCCTGTGTGATCCTATAGGATTTCCTGTGTAATCATGTAGGAATCCTTGTGCATGAGACAGATGGAATTTTCCTCTTCTATAGGTTTCCTGGGGATGAGAGTGACTTTTTCTAGAGTGAGCCTCAAGGAAATGCATGCATGAGTGCATGGGGATCAATGAGTATTTCTTCTTATGGCTGAGTTATGTGAGGTGGTGTGCTGGCAGCGGAGGTACGTTTTCTATTTTTGGATCGTTGGTCCCCACTACAACCTCATCATTCCCCTCTCCTCGTAATCAACTCCCAGTTCATGCCTCCATAGACTTAACTATTTTTGTCCTTCTCTTCTCCTTTTTTACTTGATTGTTGCCACGTGTGGGACGACCAACTATTTTGTCTTCGTTGACTGAACAAAGGTGGACAAGTTAACTGGCCACCTTTCGCTTATAAACCAACTTACTTGTAACCTTTACATCTTTTGACTACATTATGCAAATGAGAGAGTGAGTGAGATACTTACTTGTGGTGCTAATACCCTACTGCAGTTGTTGAAGACCGGAGGTGCTTACTGTGTGTTGGTTGCATGCTATTTTTCTTCCTTTTTTTTATTTCTCTCTGATGATTCCTTTGATGTGCAAGTACTTGGTTTTGAGGATGATGACATGGATTGAGAGGAAGACTAGGAGTGTGGAGAATGAGAAATACTTAGGTTTTGCTCCCTTCTACTCTCTGTTTCATTTTTTCTTTCTGTGTTTTCTCTTGAAGACTAAAAAAAAAAAAAAAAAAAAAAAAAAAAAAAAAAAAAAAAAAAAAAAAATATAATAAATAATAAATAATAATAAATAATAAATAAATAAATAAATAAATAAAAAATAAATAATAATAAATAAAAAAATAAAATAAAATAATTAAATTAATAAATAAAATAAAATAAAAAACTAAATAAATAAATTAAATTAATTAATAATTAAATTAAATTAAATTAAAAATTAAATTAAATTAAATAAATAAATAAATTGAAATCTGATTTTTTTGTGATGAATGCAAGGGTGATGAAAGTGGAGAAAGGTATGGTAATGAAGTTGTGATGTAGGGATGTCATTATTTTGACATGGCAGGTCATTTTCTTGCCCTAGTGTCACTTCTTGTAGGATTCTCGAGCCACTATAATTCCTACAGGATCATCCTGCAGGTTTTCAGGGGATCTTGTAGGTTTACAGGAGATCCTGTAGAAAACACAATCCCCTTGTAAACTAAAGCAAAGGAGTGAAAAAATGAAAGAAATGGTGGAGCGATGAATGAAAATGAGTGGAAAAATAAAAATTTGAGTTAAATAGGTCCTTTTTTTATCCTCCTTTGTTCTTTGATCATCCTCCTTACTGACTTGCAAACATAAATTTTTATGATTTGTTTTTTTTAAACAACTAGGCTACCTCCGAGAGGTTTTCATCCTCGTTGTTTTCCCTAGGTGCCTCAAGAGAGTTTTTCACCCAGGGATCTTTTTATTTCCTTTTTTTCTTTCTCTTATTGACACCATTGGGCCACCCCAAGAGGTTTTCAACCCAATTGTGGGACTGAGGCACCTCATGGAGGTTTTCACCTGAGTCATTATTTTTCTTTTTTCCTCTTAGTGATTTGATGAGGCAGGAGCTGAAACTTTCTCCCCCACCATCACTATTTTATTAATACCATCAATGAACTCTTGCTTTGACAATGGTCTTTTGTAAACTTTCAATTGGTGTCCATTAACAAGTAAAGGAATGATCTCTTCATCTACGGTTTTGATCTAAACTAAACCATTATCATGACATCTTTCTATAACATAAGGTCCTAGCCATCTTGTCCTTAACGTTCCCTTAAAGTCTTTATATCTGGAATTGTATAACAAGGCCGAATCACCTTCTTGAAATTCACTATCCTTGATGTTCTTATCGTGCCAGATCTTCCTTTGAAGTTGAGTTACCTCTGTGTGCAGAAGGACCTACATTCTGAACTCATCTAAACCATTTAACTGAAGCAATCTCTCTTTTTGTGCACTGCTGAGATCTAGATCTAGTTGGGCTTCCATCCTTCATGTGTTATGCTCAAACTCAATCGACAATAGGGCCTTTTTCTCATATACCAGCTCATAGGGTGTGAATCCAATGGTGGTCTTCCAGGTGGTATTATAGGCCCAGGTGGCCTCAACTAGTCTATCTGCCTAATCTTTCCTATTGTTGTTAGCCACTTTGGTCAAGATGCCCTCCAGCGCTCTGTTGATCACCTCCACTTGCCCATTAGCTTGTGGGTGATAGGAAGTGGAAGTCCTATGCTTGATCTTGTGCTGGCTGGGCAAGTCTTAAATCATGTTGAAGGGAAACTGGTTGTCTTGATCAGTGACCAGCTCTCTAGGGTGCCCAAATTTGTAAAATACATTCTCCCTTAAGAACTCAAGCACCTTCTCCTCTATTGTTTCCTTAATTTCCTTGGTTTCAGTCTACTTAATCAGATAGTCAATGCACAGAATGATATATTGTTTTTGCTTGGAAGGAGGGTCAATAGGTCCAATGAAGTCCATGCCCCACTTTTCAAATGGCTCAAAAATCACTTGAGGCTGCATAGGCATTTCATCCCTAGGAGTAGGCTTTCCCATCCTTTAGCATCGAACACACTGACTAGTATATCTTTTCACATCCTGATGAAGAGTGGGCCAATAATAGCCTGCTTGTAACACTTTGAAAGTTGTCCACTTTGCTGCAAAGTGACCTCCATAAGGCCCATCATGACATGTCATAAGAATGTCAAAGACTTCCTCCTCCCTGACACACCTTCTCAAGATTTGATCTGGGCCAAGTTTGAAGAGATTGCCCCCAATCCAAGTGAACGGGGCACTCTTCCTTATAATCTTGATTTCTCTTTGGAGGACAAGTTCAGTGGGAATTGTGTAGATACCAAATAGTTTGATATGTCAGCAAACCATGGAGAGAGAACTAAAATGGAAAACAAGTGCTCATCTGGTAACTGGTCATCAGCCATTCCCTCTTCACCTACAGGAAAATTTAATCTGGACAAAAAGTTTGCAACATTTTCCTTACCAGGCTTATAAGCAATAGTTAGATCAAATTGTTGTAATAAAAGTAACCAAATTATAATATGATCATTCACATTGGGTTTATTCATTAAATATTTGATTGTAGCATGGTCAGTATGGACAAATTTCTGATATCCTGTAATATAATGCCTAAATTTGTTCAATGAATGCACAATAGCTAAGAGCTCCTTTTCGGTCATTGTGTAGTTCAATTCGGCCTTTAACGGATTCTTACTAATAAAATAAGTGGCATAAGACAATTTTTCATCTATCCAACCTAGGGCTGCTCCTATGGCTTTGTGTGAGGCATCAACATGAATGTGAAAAGGAAGGGCCCAATTTGGGCCTCAAAGAATTCGGGCAGTGGTTAACTTGTTCTTCAAGTTGTCCAAGGCCTCTTGATAGCTTTTTGACCATATAAACTCAAATTTCTTCGCCAACAACCCAAATAAATGAGAGGCTAACTTGTTGAATTCCTTTATGAACCTTCGGTAGCATCCAACTAACCCTAGGAAACTTCTGACATCTCTCTACTTTTGAGGAAGTGGGACACTTTGGATGATAGCTATTTTGTTTGGGTCCACCTACAATCCTTGTTGTGATATTGAATGACCTAGCACAATCCTTGCAATCATCAAGAATTCGCATTTCTTGGGACTGAGAGACAAGTTCATCTTAATGCAATTGTGTATTACCTTACCTAAGTTGTACAAAGCCTCCTCGAAATCACCCCCATAAGGTGTGAAATCATCGATATAGATTTCTACCACATCATGGACCAACTCAACAAAGATACTCAGGGCTGCTCTCTGAAAATTGGCAGGAGAATTGCATAGGCCAAAAGGAAGGACCCTATAGGAAAAATTGCCCCAAGGACAAGTGAAGGTGGTTTTATCCTAGTCTTCCGGGCTAATATGGATTTGGTTGTACCTGCTGAATCCATCTAGGAAAGAGAAAAAATGTTTCCCTACCAGGCCATTTAGCACTTGTTCGATGAAAGGTAGAGGGAAATGGTCCTTCTTTGTGGCTTTGTTCAACTCCCTGTAATCGACACAAATCCTCCACTTACGATTTTTCTTGGGAATTAACACCAAAGGAGAGACTCACTCACTGGCGGAGATAGGATAAATGAATCTTGCATCCAGCGGTTTTTGCATTTCTTCTTTGACTATATATTTAAGAGCTAGATTCATCCTCCTTTGGGGTTGCCAAACTGGCTTGCAAACTTCTTTGATGTAAATGTGGTGAGTACACACTGAGGGGTGTACTCCCTTCATTTCTTTGTAACTCCAAGTGAAGGCATCCATATGTTTCTTTAGCATGTTGCACAACTTCTCCTCTTGGAGAACAGAAAGAGATGGACTGATTTTCAAAGTTCTCTCAGAACCGAATTCTATGGTTTTGACATGGAGAGGGTTGGAATCAACCAAGTATATATCAATTGGATGGTTGTTCTAGGTTTCCTTTACCACTTCTTCTAGGGATAATGTATTGGGAGTTTGACTTTGGAGTTGGTGTTCAATCAACTCATCTTCATCCTGTTGTCTTCCTCCCATGGTTGTCTCTAAGGTATACAATTGGGCAGAATAAACTTCATCTTCTTCCTCCTCTTCCAGCCATAAAGGTAAATCATGCTCTAGAGATGGCTGAGCAGGAGGGTATAGGACTAATTGCTTGGACATATACCCATTCTTGATGGTCATATTCCCAGCTTTGCAACTGATGTAAGCATCGATAGTGGCTAATTAGGGCCTCCCAAGGATGAGAAGGTAGCCAGTAAGCTTAGCCTTAGGCTAGAGAACTAGGAAATCTGCAGGTTACTCCCAAGAGTCAATGAAGACTATCACATCCTCCACAATTCCCTCAGGGGTCACTGTGGAATGGTCTGCAAGTTGCAGGACTTTTGTGGTCTTTCTCAAAGAACCTTGGAGGTTGAGCTTGAGCATGGTGTCCCTGGTCATCACATCAATGGTAGCCCCAAGATCGGTTAAAGTGTGGGACAATGGTGCCATTGATGTGCACATCTACTACAGGGCTTCCAAGTTCCAAATACTTTGGACAAATTACCTACCCCAGCATTATGTCAGATAGTTTTCCAATGACATTAATGGTAGGGGCATCTCTTTTTTGCCTCCCTGGATGCTTGAAACACTTCTCCTTCATCAACTTATTGTAAATAGGTACTTCCTTGATGGCTTGGAGAAGTGGAATCTTGACACATAGGTTTTTCAATTCTCCCAGAAGTTCAGTCGCTTCTGGGTAGGTCGGAGTGGTTGAGTTAATCTCTCAAGAAAGGGTGGATTTACTTTAAGAATTCTTTCCTCTCTTTCTTCTTCAACTTCCCTAGGTGGAGGTGGGGGTTGGTTATCCAAGAGAACTCTTTGAGATCTCAAGTTAATTTCCTAGATCTCCACAGTATAAGCTGGATATGATATGTCTCCACTATATACTTGTTGTGCCTATCTGTTGTTCAAGTTATGAGATTTGGCTGGGCAAACATATAGGGTTGTTTAGGTGGAGTGAACTGTAACAGTTGTGGTTGGGCAAGTGGTGAAGGCAATAAAGTTGGTACATTGTTGAGTTGGTGCCACCACCCCTGGGGTGGTGCATTCCACTGAGGTCGTGGAGGATCATATGGTTGAAATGACTGCATGGTTGGCTAGGAATGATACTGAGATGCAAAGGACCAAGGAGGAGGTGTAAACCAAGAAGGATGAGCAGGGGTTCCCCAAGAATGTGTGGATGTGGTCTAGTTGGGGTTGTAATATGCATGGGATGACCCTTGCATGCCCTGCTGGTATGGCCTAGGCCTGTGAGGTCTCCCTTTGTTATGTAATAGAGCTACTTAGTGACCCCTTCTGCTCCTTGATATACAGCTTTGAGTCCAGGCAAAGAAGGGCACTTGTTTGTGGAGTGTTTTTCTTCACAGACTGAGCAAATATCAATATAATTCAATGGAAATTCATTCCTGGGTGCCTCTTGGTGCGTCTACGATAGAAAATGGCCAAGAATCTCTCTACTTCCTCTTGCTTTCTCCTAGTGTGCATAGTGTCCATTTGCAAGGCAAGGGTTTGCAACATCTCACTCTTGAAATCTTCCAGCATGTTTCCAATTTCACCCTTGATGGATGAATTGGAAGAGGATGTATTGACCATAAGTTGACTTCCCATACCCTTTTTCCTAGCCTCCCTATAATGGTTTCTAAGGAAAATCTTGATATCCTCATAGGGTAATTGGTATATATCTCCTCCTACTAACAAGTGTAGGGTATCCAAAAGGTCTTCCCTTACTCCTCTAAGTCGGACCAGCTTCAATGACTCAGGGTCAAGTGTGCACCTGGCCCTTTTGTAACTAAGCTGGAATATTTCTTCATAATCCTCTAAGGATTCATCATTACCTAAGGTCATCCTAAAAATTTATTCTTTAGTATCCTTAGACCTACAGTAGTCTCGATACTTTTTTGAGAGATTCTTCAGTGTAAATCGCATAAGAATTCATTTGTCGACGCGTTTCAAACCAACTAGTGTGGTTCATCGTCAGGACAAGTTGAAGAAACAGATCCAGCTTAGCATGTTAAATAGTCTGAGCAGAGTCTCCAACGGCTAATTTTGACTTTAGGACCAAGGTCAAATTTTTAATTTTTTTATTATTAATTTTTTAATGGAAATTAGTTAAATTAGGTAAAAATAAATGAAATAATTTTAATTGGTGTTAATGGTTAGTTAAAAAGGTAATTTATTTATTAATTATGGTTAGTCTCAATACTTGTTGTTGAAGGCTTGCTACATCTAAGCCTAAGTTGTGATGTTGTCCCCACGTAAACCCATGAACCAGCGCAAAGCTACATCCTTGAGGGTAGATGGAAATAGTTTCAGCCTCTGCTCATCATCTGTATAGTCATAGGTGTGGCATATAACAACAAACTCAAATAAGAAAGTGTCGGGATCTTCTGTGGTCAGACCATGGAAATGAGGAAGGGAAGAGGGGCTTATATTTTTCATCTTAGTGTCCCCATTGGTTTCCCTGATGGGGAAGGCACCCTCAACTCTCTCTCTATTCCCTCTGTCATTTATGTTTTCAACCATTGGCTCAGTAGGAATGGATTCTTCCTCTTCCCCTGGAGGTTCTTCAAATATGTCTAGTTCCTCACCTAAGGGTTCCTCCAGTTCACAGCCATCGAATAAGAGGGAAGGTTGGTTGTTTAATGCAGTGGGGGTATTTGGAAAAAAAATTCCCTAAGTTATCCCTACTCCTACGAGGCATGAAAGGAAATTTTTTAGTTTGGTTTTGTGATTTTTTTCAAACTTTGAAAGTGTTTTGCAAAACTTGAAATTGCAGATTGAATGAAAACTATTGATTGAATGAAAAACTACTTGTAGAATTGAAATTGTAGACTGAATGAGAACTATTGACTGAATAAAAATATTAACTACTTGCTTGAAATCTAATTTACAGAATGGAAAGGAAAGCAAAGTATACAAAATGAAAAGGAAGCAAACTAAATTAATTTTGCAGAAATGAAACTAATGGAAGAAATTAAAAACAAGAAATAGAAGAAAGAAAGCAGTAATCACATATTACTCAAACACCTCCCTTACAATGGCACTAAAAAGTGATGAGCACCAATATTGCAGCAAGAATGCTACAACTCTTGGCCTACCAACTTTACCTTATCAACCCGGGGTTCGTACAAACTTGGAGGTGACAATGTTGTATACACAAGTAAAAGTGATGGTTCTGCCTTTTGTCACTGTTCAGCTAGTGAGAGACCACTTTTCGAGCTAGACTTCTATGGATTAAGAAGAACCTTGGTTCTTTGATAAAAGAAATAGAAATCTACTCTAAGAGATATTTGACCTACTGCAATAATGAAAAAGACTGAAATTCAATGCTAAGGCACACCATTTCCCAATTAACTGCTAAGAGTTATGCTTTGCAATGATGTTATATTAACATGAAAAAAATTCTATTATCCTAAGCATGGAAGCTAAAAACATCAAACACAATTTTTTTGCATGTAAAGGACTTTAATAAATATGTTTTGTCTTTTTATGCCTTTCATGAAAAATCAGGTGTGCAAACTAATCTCTTTTGGTGATGTGGCAGGTGGTTTAGGGATGTTGGTGGATGGATGGAAGGTTTAGGAGATGGTTGGAAGGTTTGGGGGACCTTCAGAGGCTTCCTAGAGGTTTTCCCTCAATTCAGCCTCAAAACAGACCATTACAGGAAAACCTACAAGATGTACTAGAAACCTATAAGATGTAGTCGTGAGAAAAACGATGGGTGTTGGAGGTGATGAAAGGCTTAGGGAAGGTGGTTTATGGGTGGAATGGAGTGAGAAAATGCCTAGATTCACTCAAAACCCAAAACCAAGTTTAGGAGATGGTTGGATTCGCTCAAAATGCTGGAGGAAATTTCTATGTAAAATGATGAAATTGGTGAAGGTTTTGATGAAAACAAGGAATGCCTATGGGTGCATGAAGTTGGAAGGTGGTTGCTTGTTATGAGATCTCTATCTACTTCTGAAACACCTTCTCTGTATCAAAGATGTGTAATTTCCCAAAAGCAATGTAAATAAGAAGAATTCTCATGAGCTAAAAAAACATAATTCACTAAACTAATTGTCTACCTTATGCATGAAGAAATTGCTAAATAAAATGGAATCATTGATGAGATATAGTGCAAAAATTAAGATAGAAGAGATGGAAATGAAATCCTACTTTGCAAAACTGATCAAATGCTAGTTTAAATACAACAAACTCTAAATATCATGAAAGAAATGGAAATATATCTTTTTGGGTTGCATAAGGGTCTATCCCTCAAATTATGACACCAAAAGGAAGAAGTGAGGCCAAGACACCTACTGGAAGATTTGTGATGCTTCTTTTATCCCTTCTAACCTACTACTGAAGTAAGGAACAAATGGAAGCAAACTAATAAACAATTAAACAAATCTACACTACTTGTAATGAAATACTTCTAAAAACAGTTTAACCATGAATCTATGAAACTAAGCTAAGCATAAAGATACAAGAAGGGGAGCCTTTGCTGCTAGGGTTGGGCCCTAACCCAAGAGCTTCAGCCCTTTGAGTTAACTCAATACTGAATCGAGAAAAAACTCATTCATATTACCAAAATAGAAAATTACATCAAAAGTCTTCCACAAGTCTGGAGCTTGAAAATAGCTAGAGTTTTACAACAAAAATTTGAATCCTAATGAGGCTCTAGGCCTCTCTACTTATACACTGAACTCCCCAACGACTTCCTTAAATTTTAGGAGGCTCAGCTCTGAAACTCGAGATGAACTAGCTCTTTGTCTATCACTTGCTCAGCTGCCTTCTGATCTTCATGACTTGGTTGCTTGCACTCCGAGCTGGTGGGATTAATGGAGGAATATTCGAATGGGGAAGGAGAAAATGAGGAGGATTTACCTCCTATAATCTCTCTCCCTTGTCCCATTTGAGTTTCAAACCTTAGTCTTTGCCAAAATTCCTTGATTTTCTCTTCCAACCCTGCATTCAATGCATATTAGTCCACTAGGCATAATATCTCACTTTAACTCATCTCATTAAACAAAATAGAATCAAAACATGTAATAAGTTGTGAGGAAAGATGGTTTGACTAAGCTAGGAGGTGAATTAAGGCCCATATAATTACCCAATGATGAGGCTCATCAGGTATCAAGGATTTTGAGCAGCATTTGGTACTCAAGTACCACAGTTGTATGAACAAGTACATCTAGGATGATATGGAATTCCTGGACATCTCCTCGCTCGACATGGAATACCGATACGCTATGAAGATTGACCAGAAGTTTAAATAGAAGAAGCGATACTTTGGATCTACGAATCTGAAGCAAAAAAAAAGGTACCCCCAAACCACAGAGGAAATTCCAAATCCAAGGCATGGTGACCCAGGATAACCCGTAGAAGCCGTAAGCAACGAACAACACCAGGAAGACAAACAAGGACATAGGAAAATGGTGTGAGTTCCATAAGAGCTTCACTCACAACACAAGTGAGTGTCGAGACAAGCAGTCATTGGTGTCCGAGTTGAAGGCTTTCAAATCAAATGCATGTTAAGACTATGAGTTAGAACCCGACAAGGGGAATGACAAAGGGAAGAAGATCATTGACCCAGAGCCTAGTGCCACCATGGCCACCACCAAGATCCAAAAGAATGAGCCTGAAGATCCAAATGATGGGGAACACCTCTTCCACTCATAGATGTGGGTGAAAGGTTCTTAATTACAGTTCATTCTTGATAGTGGGAGCCTAATGAAACTCATTTCAGCAGAGGTCATCAAGCAGTTGGCCTGACCGATGATAGCACATCCAGAGTCATACACCATAGGGTGGCTTCACCAAGGACGATATCTTTGCGTCAACAAGTAGTTCCACCTTCCCTACAACATCAATCCCTTCACAGATGAGGTACTATGTGATGTTGAAGTGGCATGTTGTATGACTCTAGACCTCACTCTATGATTATTACTTTAGGAAATAAGTTGTACTAGATATCGGAGGTATCCCCACCTACTGCCATCTCTTTTATCACTGCAAACAAATGAAGTAAGATCATTTCCCAGACCACAAATTTTTTTTTCCTTATGATTCACCCTCAGGCCAAGCTCATCACCATATGGGAGCCCAATTGTATTGGTACAGAAGAAGGACGGGACCTGGAGACTCTGTATTGACTATGTCTCGCTAAATAAGATCATTGTCCAGAATAGGTACCCAATCCCATGGACTGATGAACTTTTCGACAAGCTCAATGGGGGAAAATATTTCAGCAAGATTGACTTGAAATACGATTATCACCAGGTGCCTATTGAACCCTCTGATGTGTGGAAGACTGCCTTCAAATCTAAGGAGGGCCCTTTTGAATGGTTCATCATGCCTTTCGGGTTGACGAATACCCTCGTAACCTTAATGAGATTGATGGATGACATCTTGCGACCCTTCACCAATGCATTCGTGGTGGTGTGTTTAGATGACATCTTGATCTTCAGCCAGAGTTGGGAAGAGCACCTCCGCCATATTCGATAGGTCCTTCAAACCCTACGACAACACAAGTTGTGTGCCAATTTGGATAAATGTGCTTTTTGCATGACCCAAGCTCAATATCTGGGGTACACCATTGATGAACAAGGTGTGCATGTGGACCCATCCAGGATACAATTCATTCGAGATTGGCCAGCCCCAACCATTCTAACAAACCTCTGCAGCTTTCTGGGTCTTCCCAATTTCTACCATAGGTTCGTGTTGGGGTTCTCTTATATCACTTGGCCTTTAAGTCAAGTCACTAAGGGTGAAGGAAAAGAAAAAAAAATGGGTCTAAAACCCAATAGAATGTGTTTTCTGAATTGAAACATTGCCTCTGCTTTGCACCAATGCTCACATTACCAGACTTTCAAAAACCGTTTGAAATTGAGACAGATGCCTCTGACTATTCTATTGGTGTAATTCTTATTGAGCAGGGGCATCTAGTGGCTTACCATGGTGAGACACTTTCATACACAGTCTGAAAGTATTCCACTTATGACAAAGAAATGTATTCCACTGTGAAAGCTTGTGATCAATGTAAGCATTACATTATGGGGAAGGAATTTGTCATCCACACAGACCACCGATCCCTCTAGTTCATACAGACACAAGGGAAGTTGCAGAATGATCACCATCATAAATAGTGACTACCTACAACAATTCCATTTGAACATTAAGTACAATAAGGGCAGCACGAATAACGTTGCACACTACCTTAGCCAACCACCAGTCATGGAGCTAATCACTATGCTCAACGCCTATGGGCACGAGACTTCGGGATGGCCACATGTTTATGAGAGCGATCCAGAATTCAGCAACATATACTAAACACTCCTGGAAGGTAAGAAAGTTCAACATTTTCACCCAAGGATGCACTGTTATGCCACATGGGACACATCGTGTTCCTTCAAGCGAGTGTGCCAAGATGATTTGGGAGGCGCACTATAGTCGGGTCACTAGACATTTCAGAGTAGAGAAAATAGTAGTAGTACTGCATAAGTAATTTTATTGGCCGAACCTTTGTCAGGATGTTGGGAGGTACATTAAATCTTGCACTGCCTATGCCATTTCCAATCCAACCATCAAGAATCAAGGCATATATACTCCTCTTCCTACTCCTAGTCAACCTTGGGAATCCATCTCCATGGATTACATGTTGAGCCTTCCTTTGAGCGTGGAAATGACTGTGATTTCATGTTCGTCAACAAATTCTCTAATATGGCTACTATGGCAGCCTGTAAGAAGAGTATAACAGCAAAGGCTACTGCTAAGCTCTTCTTTGAGCAAGTGTGGGTACACTTTTGTATCCCATAGTCCATTGTCTCTTATTAGGATAGCAGATTCCTAAGTGAATTTTGGTCAATTCCCTGGTCGATGTTGGATACCAAATTCACTAATTCCACGGCTTTACATCCCCAAACTAATGGCCACATAAAAGTCGTCAATAGGATGATTGTACACATTTTGTGCATGTATAACTCGAAGCATCCACACACATGTGATTAAAGCCTCCTCTATGTCCAGTACACCTACAACAAAGCTCTCCACATGTCAACGTGCTACAACCCCTTTTAGGTAGGGTTGGGATTTCAGCGATTATGTCCCATTGATGTGGCCATACCATTTGCAACTACTCAAGAAGATTTGGCTCATGTCCAGTCCAAAACTAACAGGGCTACCAACTTCATTGAGTGCATTCAACACATCCACCAGTAGGCCCATGATATATTGGATATAGCCAATGCTAAGTATAAGCAGCACCATGA
The DNA here is from genome assembly GCA_000404065.3 of Pinus taeda. Classification (NCBI taxonomy): domain Eukaryota; kingdom Viridiplantae; phylum Streptophyta; class Pinopsida; order Pinales; family Pinaceae; genus Pinus; species Pinus taeda. The sequence continues at coordinate 107,384 of APFE030640355.1, forward strand.
TCAGCATCGAGTGTCGCACAACTTCGAGGTGGGTGACAAAGTTTAGCTACATTTGCAGAAGGAGTGCCTCGCTGGACCCCACTGCAAGCTTCACCCACTTCGATATTGATCTAAATGTTGGGAAAACTTTTTAATTTTATGCAAGCTCCCTCATCAATATTAAAAATGTGTTTAGGATCGTCTCAAATTAACCAAAATGTGAATAATTATATGCCAAGTGTTGAGTATCTTTTATGAGAAATTTATGAGGTTCATTAGTTGTTTAAAACACATATATAGCAATGAAATAGTAGAGAAGTAAAACACAACAATCACATAACACAAAGTTGATAAAGGAGTTCACCCCTCTTGGGCTACATCTCCTTGGACCTACTTCAATGGTTAGGCCCTCTTTAGATTAATGGTCAATTCTCTTATTACATGTACCTGCAGTGCTCCAATGGCTTTGCAACCTGCTCCATTGGATTCAGAAAACCCAAAAAGCCAAAAAATGACTTTCCAAGCTCTGCAATTGGACTTCAGCTGATCTAGGCTTGACCTCCTCTCTTGGTGGCCCTGGGCTTCCTTAAACTTCAACGTAGAAAAATCAAGTATAGAATGCCTTTCTGCCTTTGAAACCTATTCCATTGTGTTCAAAGCATCCAAATCATCTAGGAATGACTATTTCTAAGCCAAAATTGGTCGAATAATGAAGAAGTTATGGTCTCTTCAGTTGTCCCTAGGAAAACTCCACCAAAACTGGAGAAACTACAGTTAACCCCACCAAAATTGGTGCAATTCTAGATTTAGCGGGCCTGCCAAACTTCCACCAAGTTAAACCCAAAATTAATTAAGTGATAATCATGGTTTATTATTAAGGAATTTAGACTTCTGTGATCCATAACAATGTTTAGAGAGTTTTCGACGAAATCACATAAACCATCTTTTGTCGATGCGTTTTGAACCAACCAGTGTGGTTCATCGTCAGGACAAGTTGAATAACCAATCCAGCTTCGCTTGTTAAATAGGATGTGCAGAGACTCCAACGGCTATATTGCCAACGGCTAATTTTGACCTAATGACCCAAGTCAAACCACTAACATTCTTGATTTATTTAATTTATTATTATTTTTCGTAATAAGCTAAATTCGGTAAATAATATTAAAAGAATTCATTTGTTAAATTAGCTAATTTTAATTGTTTATTCATAGATGTATATGTATATTTAAAAAGGAATAATACATAATTTTTATTTATTATTTTCTAGAAATTAAATTATATATTAAAAGAATCTTATTTGTTAATTTAACTAAATGTATTTGTTTATTAATAATATATAATTTATTTAATTATAATGGTCCATTAAATTAATAAATTATATCAAATTTCATAAATATAATAATTTATATTTATTACTAATAATCTGTATTTATTAAATATTTTTTATTAATCCAATATTATTAAGTACCCTAGTCAAACCCCAACATTCTTGATTTATTTAATTTATTATTATTTCTCGAAATAAGCTAAATTAGGTAAATAATATTCAAGAATTCAATTTGTTAAATTAGCTAATTTAATTGTTTATTAATAGATGAATATGTCTATCTAAAAAGGAATAATATATATTTTTATTTTCTAGAAATTATATATATATTAAAATCTTATTTGTTAATTTAACTAAATGTATTTTTTTATTAATAATATATAATTTATTTAATTATAATGGTCCATTAAATTAATAAATTCTATCAAATTTCATAAATAATAATTTATATTAATTAAATAATCTATATTCATTAAATATTTTATTAATCCAATATTATTAAGTCTTAATGAGCATGTTTATTAATAATTTCATATATATAAAAAGAAAACTAACTCAAACCCAACTTATTACTATTGGTAACTCATATATTTATTAATAATAACTTTATTTATCACTTAAACTTAATGGTCATTTTTAAATTAGTTCTTCTCTTCAAGATCTAATTGTATTTATTAACTAATCAATATTTATTTAGTAATTAATATATTCCAATAATCTTATTCAAATTGACCATGTAATTTGGTAAATATATTATTGCCTATGAGGGTTAAAATGTTTTATTTATCAAATATATATGAAAAGGGCTAATAATTATCATTTCAATTCTCAAGGAATATTCCTAATCAAATATATATACATAACTAATTGAAATTATAAAACACAAATCTAATAAAATTATTTCTTGAATATTATTAATCTAATACTAATATACCCAATAATAACAGAAAAGAAATATGTTATTACGATAATTAGCCCTAAATTAACTAATACCCATTAATAACTCATACAATAAACTCATATTATAGGAGCTAGGAATTAAAGGGGAGAAAACTCGGGGAAACAGGGGGACCAACCACCGAAAACCAACCTTAATGAGAGGGAGAAAAGAAACCCTAGGACTAAATTGAATAATGAGCATAATATTATTATAAATGATTGTGATAACAATAAACATAATAGTATTATAAAGGAATATGATATTAATAGCCCGTATGGCAATAACGCTGTAATACATAAGAATAATGATACATATGATAAAAGCGATAATACGATTTTTAATATTAAATTTAGTAATAAGCATAATGGTATTAATATCGATAATATGGGTTCTGATATTAAATTAAATAAGAAGCATGATACTATTATAAATGAATGGGATATCAATGAGCATAAGGGTATTATAAATGACGATAAGGCTTTAATATATAAGAATAATAATACATATGGTAATATCAATAATATGGGTTCTGATATTAATTTAAATAAGAAGCATGATATTATTATAAATGAATGGGATAACAATGAGCATATGGGTTTTATAAATCACAATGAAGCTTTAATATATAAGAATAATAATACATATGGTAATATCGATAATATGGGTTCTGATATTAAATTAAATAAGAAGCATGATATTATTATAAATCAATGTGATATCAATAAACATAATGGTATTATAAATGAATATGATAGCCAATATGACAATAAAGCTGTAATATATAAGAATAAGAATACATGTGATAAAGTCGATAATATGGTTTCTAATAATCTTAGTTGCGATTTTGGCAAGTTATGTAATAATAATAGTGGTCGTTGTAATAAAGTATTAGATGGGATTAATAGCCTTAATTGTAAGAATAATAATAAGGGTTTGTTGGTTAGGGGTTCAGGTCCCCTCCCTCAGGACAATAAGGTGGTGAATCTATCCAGTTTTTCCTTTCCACCTGCGGTGTTCAGCCTCTTAGGGAAGGGTCTTAATTTCGCCTTAGCGCCCAGGAAAATTACGGTTGAAGACATCATTTGCGATGTAGAATATGGCATTAAGAACCTTCCTGATAAGATAAAAGACACGATTGTTAGGACCCCACTATGTATCATTTTTGCTATATATTTTGATACCACTTTACCCTTATAACCATGAATCCCAGTATCATTTTCATTCGCTTTTTCCCAAGGTATACAAAAACCTCTTCTTTATTATATGATTAATCTGTTTCACATTTAATTCCATAATACTCTTATATTTTATCATTAATTGAAGTGTATCATTGCTAATACAAATCCAAAGGTTGCAGATAAGCATATGCGGCCGTTGCTGAAACAGCTGACTCAGTTGCTGAAACAGCCGTCAAACACGCAAATTCCGTTGGCCGTAATTTGCGATTCTGGAAGAGCCTTTCGAGGAATGATGGCAGCAGTTCGAAGAAATGATTACCTGGATTATCCTGAAGATAGCATTCTTGTTATCTCTGTTGTAATAGTATTTTGTGTACGAGGAACTGAATGATCCTGTTTTGGGAAAAAGAACAGATTGAAGATTTGCTCTGATGTAAATTGTAAATGATGTCTCC
>APFE030640362.1:0-19600 GCA_000404065.3 Pinus taeda
AAATAATTTGGAGGACCAATTTTGAGAGTAGGTCTAAACCATTGTATTAATCTCCCTACCATGTGGATCTCTAGCTTTGAATATTCTACCATTAGTAGAAAAAGGTGGATTAGAGAATAAATCATGTTTCCATTCCCAAAAGTGTGTTTTCCTCACTATATCACTAACCAAGATACACAATCTATACTAATAAGGTCAAATACATCTTCCAACAATGATGGAGAAATTAACAAGGGGTAAAATATAGTTTAAGTATGCAACTATAATTTCCTCCTTTATCATTAGAAAGATCTTGAAAATTTTGTGAGGGTCACAAGAGATATTGAAAATATATATTATATAGAATAGTCATGACTATTATAAGAAACTAGTTTTCTTTAGTTGGGATGATAGTGTCCTTAAACTATGTATTCAACATGGAGTAAGTGAGAAAATGTGGCATTATGAATTACTAAGTACTAATGGTTTGACATTAACATATGTTGTATGAATCCATGCAGAGGAAGATAGATGGGGGGAAACCACAATATGTTAGTGCAATACGATTATAATGTATGCAATCAAACCACACCATGTTGTATATAACTTTATACACAATAATAATAATAATTAAAATTATTATTATTATTATTAATTTAATTTAATTTAATTTGAATGATACAGATATAAATAAAATGTTTAGGGCCACTGGATTCCTCCTCCAAGGTCTCCTAGACTCCTTGTGTTAATTTGTATTCCACACCATAACCCTTGTTGGTTATGTGTCTAACAATCTCTTAAGTCCTAGTCAACAGATGATGGCACTTGCTAAGGGTTAGATGTGATCTTTGAATCTCATGACTTGAGGAAGATCTAAACCAAATGGGTAATAAAAGTAGAATTCTTTTAATAAATTGTTGTTTAAGTGTGACCACCAACTCTACAACTTATCTCTAACACTTAGTTCTTCTAAACCATTTCAAAATTTGGCTAGAAGTTGATGTATTTTTTTATTAGAAGTGCTCACAAATGGAAATTTGAATATGACTGCAAACTATTGGAGGATGCTTTTAGGGCTTAGAAATTCCCAAAAAAAATTCTAATTTATCTTGGAGATTATCTCTTATGTTAAGTGGAAGTTCTCTCAATTTGAATATGACCATAAACTAATATCGCTTAAAAAATAACTGAAAAATGATACACAGATGGTTTTTCTTTTGGCTACAACATTAATTCTAACTTGAGGTTTGAGATACTAGTTCTTCTTGTGGATTAGGCTCACATGTACATGTTTGATTCATAGGTAATCAAAACAATAAGCCTTTTTGTTAATGGATTTTATCATTCCTCCGCATTATTCTTGATTATGTATGAAACATGCATGTATCCTTTGAATAGTAGCTAAGAAAGCGATAGTCAAAATTGATAATATATGTGCATCTATTGTTGTAAATATTATGATAATCCTTAACCCTAGTATCTTGAGAAAAAATATTTTGACACGTGCTAAAATAAAGTATATTCTTAAGCCATGCTCGTGTATGTATTTTTTAGCTAAAGGATGATACCATTTTTTACATACAAACCTAGAGAGAGTGCTCATGAAAGTATGATTTTTTCTATTCAATTGATAATTCAATTCTTTTGGTGGTAGGGAATAATTGTCATCCTTTGTAACACTTTTCAAGGTTCCTTTTTTAAGAAGGCAAAGACATATCAATCCCATGTAGTTCTCCATGAGTCTCCTCGAATTTCACCATCATGGGCTTAATAATAAACATTTTCGTAGCTATTTTCATGGTTGTTTCATTATGGAAGTCAAAATATCAATAAACGAATGACCATGACTGAGAATGGGAGCACACTATGTCATGGAGCACGTCATTGTCTCCATCTATAGCTAAAAAATAATTAGTGGCCCTTATAGTTAAGGTTTTTCTGGGCTTATTTTGCAGAAGACAATCTAAATTATGTGATTTGTCTCCAAAATGATTCCAAATTCAACCCTATTTCCCTAGGGAAAAGCCAAATTCCTTGTATAATAGTAGAGATCATTAGCTATAGAAAAAACTATGCTTGAATTATGGATCTAAGTGATGTGCGATTGATATAGAAACTGGCTACTGTGACAAGCAAACTAATTGGTTAAGAATGTAGAGAATGGATATGATAATGAGGATTCCTCGAATGCTAAAGAAAAACCTTCTACTATCTTTGTCAATCGTGACAAGGGAAATGAAATTCCCTTTGCCACTCATGAGCTCCAGCAAGAAGGTAGAAAATGATGCATTGTTGTTGAACCTAACCATCTCGAATAGAATGGTTGCATAGAAGGTGATGTCATTGATAACAAGAGCCACTCCAAGATATTACTAGAAAATAAAGGTACCTTAGAACTATGCACATACAAAAAAATGATTGTGGATAGAGATAAGGGAATTTCAAATATGTAGAGAAAGGTAACCATGGAGGTGAGGTGCAATAAATAGCAATAAACACATAATAATAGTCAAAATGCCAGACCTGGTAAGGAAGATGTAAAATACGATGCCTTTGAAATTACAATATATGCATTTGAAACTACGGTATAGAGTTGTATGCATAAATGTATTGCGAACCTTCTATAAAACACTTTCAATGGATGTCATGCACAAGGTCTATGGGCGGTTCTCAAAATCCAATTACAAATAGCTGTTTATGCAATCATGTTTATGTGGCTTTGTTGGAATTGATGTGCTCCATATTATTATGTTTCTTTCGGAATTATAGAATACTTCTCCCATCTCTGCATTATTAGTCACACAGACGATCCTCATAATTTGATTTCGGGGATTTTGATCTTATTATGGATAAGATTTCATGGTGGAATATCACGTTTTGGTTTATGGGAATAGAGAGATAATGTTAATTCGAATGATTAGTATGTAATTTTCCTTAATATGAAAATAAAGCTCAGTTTCATAATTTTTAGAAATATAAAGTAAAGTTTAGTTTTATTTTTTGTTTATTAATTTGTCTGAGATATTAAAGTTAATTATTTTTGGTAGTCAGGGGCATATTAGCCATTTTGCACTGGCTAACCCAATTCATGGTATAAATGGCTTTTTTTTCCTATTTTAAATTAACCATTTATATATATTAAAAAAAGTTTTAAGAAATTATCTGTCGATGAAAATTAATATTTAATATAATTATATAAATAATTTAAAATATATTAAAATTTGTATTTATAGAATAAAAGTGAGTGTTAAAGATTTTTTTGATTAATTACATGATTAATAATTAGTGAACTTTTAAAACCATCTAATATAATTAGTTCTCCGAACAAAAATAAAATCTAATCAAACATTTTTTAATTACATGATAGGTGTTTATTCTTCAAAATTAAATTTTAACTACATAAAAAAATTAATTCCATAAATACTCTTTGAAACGCTCAAATTATAAAATTCATGATTCCAACACAATCCTATGAAATTTCGGAGACTTAATTGAAGGAGGCCGCATAAAATTTCAATTCGAACAATTTGTTTAACTTTAATAAAAAGTGAGAATTTCAAAAACTATTATCGCGACACGTGGACTAAGCGTCAAAACTCCATTAAATCAAAATTATGATAGTTAAACTCTAAAATGCCGAATTTTCTGGTGGCAAAGACCTTAATACGTGGACTCAAGAGGATTGATCGCTCCTCGTCTCGGCCATTTAATCGTTTTCAATGCTGCATTGCGACACGTTTTTAATGATGACTTTGCCTTGGTTACCATCTTACTAGATTTTCAAAAAGTCGATATTCTGATTTGTGTGGTTACAGTTGCCTTTGGGCTGGATCAAAACCTTACAGCCATTAGTGTCTGCGTTGAAAGCTGAAATAGTCTATTAATTGGAACGTGTGGAATTGCAGACTATTTCTATATTTGACCGGCCGACAACTGACTGCCTAACCTTGACAGAGCGAGTGCGTTGACATTAACAATTGTGCAGCAAGAGAAACTATATAGTCATAGACGCTAAGCTTTAATAATCTGTATATTGAAGCCTTCAGACAACAAGCCTGCCCTGATGTGTCGTCGATCTGAATAGCTGGTTATCTCGCTGTATTGATACCAACGTTACCATGTTAAGCTTCAATAACTCACCACATGATTGTTCGGAGGTAGAGGTGCCTTCATACTTCAGATGCCCCATATCGATGGAGCTTATGAGAGACCCCGTAACCGTTTCCACGGGCATGACGTATGATCGGGAAAGCATAGAGCACTGGATTTTTTCGTGCAACAAGAAAACATGTCCGGCCACCATGCAGGCGCTACAGAATTTCGATTTAACTCCAAACCACATGCTGCGTCGCCTCATTAAGGGATGGTGCATTGCTAACAGCTCCAAGGGCGTAGAGCAAATCCCCACTCCCCGGGCGCCCGTTGACTCTGATCAAATCTCCATGTTACTTCAAGCGGCACTCAGATCTCCAGCAGTCGAAGGCATTAGTGCATTGAAAAAATTGCGGTCCATTGCGTGGGAGAGCGAGGGAAACAGAAGGTGCATGGCGGCGGCCGGTTCGAGTATCGTTCTTGCATCTCTGATCAATTCGTCTTGCTGCGACGAGAATGACAATGAAAAGTTCAGGGCTTGTGAAGAAACTTTGGGTATATTGCATCTGCTTCCTATGACCCAGGAAACTGCAAGATCTTTGTCAGAGGCTGCGTGCATTAGGTCCATGGCCTTGGTCTTGCATAAGGGAAACACTGAAGCTAGACTTCACGCGGTCGTTTTATTGCAGAAGGTTTCCACTTGGATATCTGATTGGGAATTTATCGGCAGGGAAAAGATTAATATTTTCCAAGGTCTCATAGAGATCATAAAGGGTGAATCCTGCCATCAGCCAATCATGGCAGCCTTGGTTGTACTCAGAGCAATATGTAAAAGGTCCAGAAAGAACAGATTAATGGCTATAGAGGCAGGCACAGTATTTTGTCTGATTGAATTACTTGCAGAGGCCGAGAAGCCCAAGTGTGAAAAGATATTAGATCTGTTGGACATGCTAGTGGACTATGCAGAGGGAAGGGCTGCCATGGCTGATCACGCAATGGGCATTGCTGTAGTCTCCAAGAAGATTATTAGGGTTTCAGAAATTGCCACTCAGAAAGCAGTTCGAATTCTTTGGTCGCTTTGCATATACTCTTCAACTGCGTCGATTCTTCGGGAGGTGCTTCAGTGTGGAGCTGTGTCTAAACTTTGCATGCTTCAACAACTCAGTTGCGCAGAGAAAACGAAGCAGAGGGCGAAGGAGGTATTGAGATTGCATGCTAACACTTTTAGAGTCTCCCCTTGTCTTCCGTACTTAATGAGAACTATCATGCACAGTTTCGAAATTTGATCCGATACACCCAAGCAATTAAACAAAAGGATGGCTTGAAAAAAGAAGGCATTTTCGTTGTTATGTCAATTTTATTGAATGGGTTGGACATTAATACTGTTACTTAAAAAGAACAGAGAAACTTGCCGGCCCATAGAGATTCGATGCGTATGAGCATCGTTATTGTTATCGTCATGTATATAGGCATTCCTATTTCGAAGAGGGAGAGTGCAAGATCAAATGTTATGGATATATCAAATAGTAATGATCGTCGTTTTGGGAAGATGTTTGATAGTAATTTTTAGCCAACGAAGTTGTTAACAAGGTCAGTGGAGATTGCTATCTATTTACGTTATCAAAAATTAGTCATCGTCCTCTTACCAAAACAAATTATAAAATGATATTATTATTTACACACTAAAAATTTTGACAGCACAAAAATATAGGTTACACATTATTGAAAAGAAAAACATTTATTAATATAAAAAGATAAGAAAATAATATTCTTCTTTCACAACATTATATCCATTCTTTTTCACAGTGTTATATTGATGTAGGAGTATGCATATAATGTAAATACTTAAACATTTATCATTTTACTTACTAAAACATTAAAATCCTTTTGGGAAAAAAATTATTCTTTCCTTCCAGACACCCAAAATAACTTCAATTAACAAAATATTAAAATAAGCAACTTAACAATGAAGAATTTCCAAGCCTGTAAATGGCTTCATATCACGTAAATATTATTCACGAACTTGACTTGATGCTTGACGGTCTCATATTGTTGGTGGCTAGTTCCCCGCTCTGCGTCTGTGCCCCTTTAGTGGGATTGATCCTTCTAGCCGATGCGAGTGGTTCAGTGTTGGTCATGTCTGCTATGGCTTGACTCACCATTTCTTGCTCCTTCGACTCCTATACTCGGTCTCAATCTCTTATTGGATTGGCATCGTTCTAATCGTTTGGCTCGTAGGTGGGTTCCCTAGATTGACTCCACCTTCTTCAGTGGGTTCCCTTTCTTGCATTCGTTGCTGCCTTTGGCTTAGTCTATCATTGTCCTAGGCTCTGCAGTCGCCCACCCTATTGGTTCATGGGAAGGGGGGAATGCCTTCGCCTTCTTTGGAAGTTTCATTCTAGGTGGAAATCGAAGCTTTCAATACTCTAGTGGCCTCTGCCCCTAAGTTCAGCAAGTACGGGGGTTCTATGTTTTTGAAGAAAGTTGACGAGATCCCTAAGATTGAAATTTGTGCCCCATAAACCCACTCAAGGGCTCTGATGCTCGTAGATGGAGGCCTTGTTGAGGAGTTCATGGGCTTCTGGCCCTCCCCTCGTATGGTTAAGGTTTACATTGAGAAGAACTGGAATCTTGTGATCAAGGGTGTTGTAATTTTCTCAATATGTGGCAAAGGTTTCTAAAAGATTTATTTTGAGAATCTTTTGGATCGAGACTTAGTGTTCAAGAGAGATCCATATTTTATGGGAGCCCAGTGGCTTTATCTGGATTAATGGAGTCCTAGTTTCAACCCTAAATGTGATGTTCCATATTCAATTCCAGTCTGGGTGAAACTCCCTTACCTCCCCATACATTGCTGGAACGATGCGACTTTCAAGCTTGTTGGCAACTCTTTGGGGAGGAATGGAATATTTACTGCTTTGAGCCTAAATATGGCATTTTCTTTTATTCTTGGATCTGTGTGGAGGTGGATTTAGAAAAGAATCTCATGGTGGTAGTCAACCTTTGTATGGATATCTGGACACATGTGCAAGAGGTCGATTATGATCAGTTACCCTTCAAGTGCAAGTTGTGTCAATAATATGGACACTTTGCGAAAGGCTACCCTAAAAGTGGAGAATGTGCAGAGAAGCTTTATGGGGATCCTAAAGATCAATGGATGTAGGTTAAGCGTCGCAAGTCCTCAAAGTTTCCGCCTCTCACCAACACCCCAGGTTCGGTACAGGCCAACATGGGCATGGATTTGCCCCCCCTCAAGGCTCGTTGATTGGGGGCGGTCTCGGTTGGGAATCTAAGAATAAATTTGGAATATTGGGCTCTGTGGCTGGGACCGAAGGTCCAGATCCCCCCGATCCTCCCCGCTCCTTTCCAAGGGTGTATTTCTGTCACTCTGCCCCCCAAGGCCACACCCTCAAAGGGTACAAGGACTCTAGCTAAAGTCCTAACACCCACAATATTTTCGAGGATTCATCAGAGTAAGAGGAGGAAATGGAAGGCTTGTTGACCTCCTCTGAAGGTAAGGGACCTGTTCTACAGCTGATCTTGGCTGACGGCAGATCAGAGGGGACAAGGAAAAAGAAACCTGTCATAAAAGAGAAGAAATGAGGATGAAAAATAAACAAGGAAGTTAGAAGGGAAAAAAAAAAGGAAAAATACAAATAATTAGGAGTACAGCACACTATCCCATGTCAGCTAGAAAATGCAACAAAAAAAGGAGGTGAGGCAGAAAACAGAAACAACACGGGCCCTATCAAGGGGGCGGGGGATGCCAAAAAGTGATTACTAAATATTATGTCTTGGAATTGTGGGGGTTTGGGTTTAGTAAAAAGAATCATGGAAGTAAAATCCATCATCAGTAAAGAAAGACCAGAAGTCACCCTCTTGCAGGAAACCAAAATGGACGAGGAGTTTATCAACTCTATTAAACATAAGTTTTGGAACACTAGCAAGATGGAAACAGTCAGTTCAAGAAGAGCGTTTGGAGGCCTTGGTACGTTATGGAATTTGAAAAATCTAAATCTGCTGAGTACTCTAAAAACAACCCATTCAATAACAACTATTTTTAATACTGAGAAACAACAACTCTTCACAGTGATCAATGTGTACATGCCCATCCACTTTTCGGAAAATAAAGTGTCTTACTGATGGAAATTAAAGCTACAAAGTTTGGGAATAACTCCATTATTCGGGGAGACTTCAATACCACAATGGGAAATTACGAAAAATGAGGGGCCTCCATTATTCATGATGCCTAATAGGAATACATGGTGGACCTCATCCTAGCCTTGAACCTATATGATTTCAAACCTCAAAAATTCCTATGCACTTGGACTAACAAAAGAGTGGGTCCAAACCATATAACGGCCCGTTTGGATTGGTTTGCTGTTGTCAACAATATCTTGAATCTGAAATACATCCTTAAGTTAATCCTCCGCCCTCTCGTGGGTAGGATCAAATCATCGATCGATTGACCTAGATATCTCCCCGCCCTTTGATTTGGGCACTATTCCCTTCGATTAAGCTCCCCAATGGATGGAAGTTCCTGATTTCTTCGAGATGGTCACCATCTCCTAGTCGAGATGGATTGATGGATGCCCAATTACTATATGGGAGGCTAAGATTGACAAACTTAAAGGAGACATCAAAAGCATGGCTCAAGGAGCACAATTTAGAAAGATAGTTCAATATCAAAAATATGGAAGAAAAAATGGAAGCAATCCAAGGGCGAATGGAAATCATGTCAGTCTGGGAATTGGATATACATAAGGAGGTTGAAAACTTCAAGAGCCCACACACAACTCTCATAAACAAAGAGGAGTACTGGAGAGTAAAGTCAAGAAATAACTTGCTTAAGGCAGGGGATAGTTATACTATGTTCTTTCACAAACAAGCCAAGTTTAGAGAATCGAAAAACAATATTACTTAGATTACTCATGGGGAGAAGATCATCAATAAGTTTGAAGAAATTAAAAGAGATGCAATAGAGCACTATTAAAATTTGTACACTAAGGATCATACATGGGATTTAGATAACGAAGACTTGCTTCTCGAGGGCATTCCCCACTTAGTGTCAGAGGAGTGGAATATCTCTTTGACTACTCCTCCAACATAGAAGGAAATATGGAAAGTAATCTTCTCCTTCCCGCTTGATAAGGTGTCGGGTTTGGATGGTTTATCGGTGATATTTTTTCACTCCTTTTGGGATGTTATAAATAAGGAGCTATGCAGGTTGGTGGGATATGCCTTTAAACGATGTGCTATGGGAAGTGACATAAACTATTCCTTTCTAGCTTTAATCCCTAAAGAATCGAGCCCCTCCTCATTCTCTAGATTTCACCCGATTTCCCTCTGCAATGTCTCTTATAATATCTTTTCAAAGCTACTAACTTGTTATCTCAAGTTGTTATTGCCCCTTTTAATCTCTGAAAACTAGGGGGGTTTTGTCCCTGGTAAAAAAATCTTTGACAATATCATCCTTTTCCAAGAGGCCCTAGACACCAACTGACGAAGGGGAGATCAAGGCATGATCATTAGGCTAGACATGGCGAATTCCTTTGAACGGGTTAGGCATAGCTTCCGGATAAAATTCATTAAAAAATTACAGATTGATGAGACATTTATAATATGGATAAAGCTTTGTGTTGCCTCTCCCTAGAATTCTCTGTTGGTGAATCATAGGGTTGTTTGCTTCTTAAAATCTTCGAAAGGCCTTTTTCGAGGGTGCACCCTCTCACCCTTCCTATAAATAATTATGGATGATGCCCTGAGAAGAAATTTGTAGACTGAAAGTCCTTCTCTCAACCTTCTAAGCATTCATTTACATGAGAGCATCAAAAGCATAAATAATGGTCTGTTTGTGGATGATACTATATTAATGGGAGGTACCTCTACCACTATAGATAGGCACTTTAAAAATATTTTGGACATATTTTTGAGGGCATCCGGCAGAGCCACAAATGATAGCAATAGAAACATATACAGTTGGAATATCTAAAGGCTAAAAGAAAAAAAGATTGAATAAATTCTAGGATTTAAAGCTATCCAAGAATGGAATGACTTCAATTACTTAGGAATCCCAATCTTCCTGTGTCACACTGCTTCCTATGGCTAGTGAAAGTGCAGGATAAAATGAAAACAAAATTGTAAACTGGGGTGGGACTTGGCTCAATAATGTAGGCAAAGAAATCCTCATAAAATTAGTCCCATTGAAAATCCCTTTATATTAGTTCCTACTCCGCAACCTCCCAAAAGTGCGCTTCATCAAATGGGAATGTATATAAGAAAATTCCTATGGGAAGGAGGTAAAAAAAGAAACAAAGAAATACCACTTAGCAATTGCAACCAGAGCCCCTAAACAACATGGAGGGTTGGGGCATCAGGGACCTGGGAATTGCAAATATGGCAATAGGAGCAACACTTTTTTGGAGTTCGATTACTAGTCTGAGTCAATGGTGTTCCTAGGTGATTCGAGCTAGGTTCCTATCACAACTTAACAATCAGGATGGCCAAGTGGCCCCTAAATTGGGTTCCCCTATATGGCACATGATCAACTACTCCAAGGATTCCATCATAAAAAATTTAAACAAGATCCTAGGAAATGGAGCCGCTATCAAAATTTTCTCAGATTCTATCTTGGGACTTTAAACCCTTGAGCCTGATCTTTCCTTGGTGGATCTTCAACTCCTCTTGAGAAATCGAGGAGTGGAAACTCTGGACCAGATGGTTGAGTGTATTCATCATGGAAGCTAGAAAACATCCCGGATGCTCTTCTCCACGAAAGGAAAAGGCTCCTAAAAAAGCTAAGAGGGTGTGCCCCCATTGCGCTATATGAGGAAGACAGGTGGGGTTGGAAGAATTCCAACTACTCGGTCAAAGAAGAATATTTTCAGATCCTCTCTTGCACCTAATAACCTCCTAAACATTTGACTGGAAAAACCTCGGCTTATAATGATGATGTTTCCTTGGTTTCCATCATTGTAGATTTTCAAAAGTCAATACTGTCATATGTGTGGTTACATTTGCGTCTGTGTTGAAAGCTGAAATGGTCAGTTAATTAGAATGTGATGGTGGAAAACTCTGACCGCATGGTAGCTGGCTATAAGCCCAAGCTAGCTAGCCCACACAGATTCCATATGTATGAGCATTGTTATCATGCATATAGCCTTTGTAAAATTAAATACTATGCATACATGGGCGTGGAAGTATTTCTCTTACTAATATTATACTATTATTAATATTATTGTTATTTATAATATTTAAGAAATCACATTAATATTATTATTATTAGCATATTAATAACATTATTATTATTATTATTTCAAAAAACAATTATGAGACTACGTAATAAATCTTGTTTATACGGTTTTTTCCACATAACATAAATACACTATTACTATCATCATAATAATAATATTATATTATATAATAATGTGAAATTATAATAATACTATAAAATCATGTTATAATAATATTATTATACAATAATATTATTATTGATGTTATTATTAATATTTACATTATTAATTAAATTAATAGTCACGACATCGTGATATTACGAATAATATTAATAATAACACATTATTATTATTATTATTATTATTATAAAATTCATGTAACTAATATTAAACACATAATATTAAAATTAATACTAACATCAATAATAATAATATTAATAACATTATTAACATCATTAATAATATTAACAATACTATCTCGCTATGAGCATTCCCAAGAGTGAGTGTTCCCTCACCTCGATATGATGTCAACTCAAAAAAAAGGAGGTTGTGGATCACATTATATTTGGCACATTATCTATACTTCCACCACTTCATCAATCATGCCGGGAAGTCAACACAAGGTTAAACGTTGTTTGAATATTGTAGACGACATATGGAGATACATGAGGACTCAACATGAGAATTCTATCAGATTGGCAGAGGTGGAGGAAAACATTGGTAGTATAGACCACAAGATGACCATTCTATCCTGGAGATAAACAAACATTTCCTTCTTCTCAGATGAGGGTAGTGACCAACCAACATTGATGCTTCGATATTTTCCCAAGATGACTCACTGATTTTTTGCTTGTAGCACTTGTAATCTATTTTTTCTTCTCATGTCTATGTATGTCAAGATCTGGCACAACCAACCTATTTTTATAAATTTCTATTTACAAGATGCTCTAGTTAGAGGAGGTCTTAACAACCTCAAGACTCTGAACTTTTGTTATTGGTCTGGTTTCCCTTGAAAAAGACCATTAGAAAAAACGTTTTTCTTTATGTAATCGTCATTTGATAATGCAAAGTGTCTAACTTCAAAAAGGAAAAAAATACATTAACAATATTATGTTATTAAATGTAATATATTAATTATAACATAAAACCAATATTAATATCACTAATATAATATTGGTATTATATGAAACAAATCATCGTATTGTTATTATTAGTAGTAGTAATTCCAATGCGAATAATATTAAAAGCACAAGACTAACATTAAATAATGATAATTTTAATATTAATAATAATTTTAGTAGTAACATCATTAATAACATTAATAATGTTACATTATTAAATGTAATACACTAACTATAATATAAAAACACTATTGATATCATTAATACAATAATAATATTATATGTAAAAATTCATCCAATTATAATATAATAATATTTGTTTTGTTCAACTATGGTTCATGGTCATTTAGTGGCTGCTACATCCATGGGTAATAATCCAGGCAGATCCACCTAAAGGGATCTACCCACTGATTTATTTGGTCGGGCATAACCCCAAGGGCGTCGAGTAAATTTTACCCCATGACCTCCCAAATTGGCAAGGAACTTAGCAACGAGAACTCGACCAATTGAGCTATCGCTTGGGGCTTATGATATAATAATGTTATTCTCAGCATCAATGTTATTATCAATACTAATGTTATTAATAAAAAATGTTATGTGTGGACAAACATTGTCAACCATAGATAACTTGAAACAACATGGTCAACCATGATCAATAGGTCAACCATGGACAATTCATCAACCATGGTTAAATGTTCCCAAAAGTTGACATACCTAATTTGTATGGTCAATGTGTTAGTGGTTGATTATGTTGTTTGATGTTAACTATGCTTGATAATGACTATCCATATACAAGCATGTTTTCTTATTTTTGGTTATGTTGTTCCATTGTTGAACATAGTTGATGTCACAGTAACGTCATTTTTTGTTCCTAAAAAATGACATCACAATATGTTGAACAACTAATATTATCACAATGTGATGAATAACAAATTCCATAGACATGATGAATAATAAGTCATTGCAATGTGAAAGACAACAACTTCTAGTGTAATGTAAGAATAATATCCATCATTGCAATGTGATGAATGGTATATTTCATCGTTGTGTGAAGAACTATGAACAATGTCACAATGTGACAAACATTATCACAATCTAATGAATAATAAAGATTATTTAGATGTGTGGAATAACGAATGACATCACAACATGATCGATAGTAAATGTCATTGTTACAATGTAGCCTACAATAAACATAATTACAATGTATCCCACAACATATGGCATATGCATCATACTATGGGTTGACCATGGTTCATATACATTAACATGGTGTTAATTGTCAAACACGTTCAAACATGGTCAACAATTGTACAAATGGTCATACATGGTAATGAAATCTCAATGTTACAATGGAAAATCATGATCATAATGGTCAACCATTGTAAAATGGTTTACCATAGTCGAGATCATCACATAGTCAATGTAGTCAAGCATTGTCATCACTTTCCACACAATGAATCATAGTCAACATATCCAGTATAGAAAACATGATCAACAATAATCAACCATTGCCAATTTGGTTAAACATTGATCAAAACATCCCTTCCAAAAAAAAAATTAAAAAAAAAAAAAAAAATAATAATATAATAATAAATAGATAAAAAAAAAAATGATATACAATTAATAAATTAAAAATAATAAAATAAATAATTAACACACTAAATAATATAATATATAACAGATAAAATATTTTAAATCATAATAATAATATTAATTAAATATTTAATAAAATTATATAAGTAATTAAAAAAATAATAAAAAAATAATTAAAAATAATTAATTAATTAATAATTATGAATCAATCAAGCCGACATTTTAAACAAAAAGTATCAAATATCTTTGTACACAACTATTAATAGCTCCATAATTTTCTCGACTCTCTCTTCTCAAAATACAGATCTCATTGCCCTGATGATGGACTCACCTAGCTAGTCCGAAACGTTGATTTCATAAATTGTTCACAGGTTTTTCCACTATCATAAATTGGTCAAACATATTCAACCTTCTTCAACCATGCTTGAAACAAATCAACAATTGCTAATGAAGGTCACCTTTGTTAGCCATGGCCACCATGATCATGCATTGTCATTTGTGGTCAACTACTTTGTCAAGAATACTTAACATGCTCAACCATATTCATATATTGCTAAATATTACTACCCATAGTCAACCATGTTCACTCTTAGTCTGCCATAATTGGCCATAGTCAAGTTGTCAACCATGTCCTTATAATCACATCCATGGTCGAACAAGCTCACCATGATAAAACATGGATAAGAAGTTCAAGCCTATTTAATCATGCTCAAGATAGTCAAAAAATGGTCAACTATGATTAACATGGTCATCAACGATTAACCATATTTAACCATAATCGATCATCGCCAATTCTTGTCACCAATGGCCATGGTCGCCTATGGTAGATCCTTACTAACCCTTGTCCAATCATTGTAAATCCTCTTCAACCTTGCTAACCTTGGTTAAACATCATTAACCATTTTCCACCATGGTTGACCCTCTTCAAACATCATCAATCATGGTCAACTACAATCAACAATGGCAAACCTATGTAAACTATATACCAGCTATAGTTAATCTTAGTTCACCATAGTTAACCACATTCAACCATATTTTGGTCATAATTATCTATATTTATCCTTATTTAGAAATAATTAATCATGGTAATCCATAGAAAACCTAGAAAACCGTGGTCGACTATGCTCAAACTTGGTCATCCCATTTCCGATACATGTCTACTCGATCATGATGGTTAATACTAGTCAACCATGGAAACATGGTTGAAAAAAGTTAACCATTGTTAATATTGGCATCATGTGTGGAACAATAAATGACATCACACATGGCATTTCACATGACACCACAATTGTTGGACATGGTCAACCATTGTCAACATGAACATCATATCTAGAATAACAAATGCCATCACACCGTTATGAAAAATAAATGTCATTGTTGCAATGTGACCAGCAATAATCATCATTATAATGTGCCCAAAAACATATAGTGTATGCCTCTTTCTATGGGTTAACCACGGTTATTATACATTAACATAGTATTAATTGTCAAATATGTTGAAACATGATCAACTGTTGAGCATGGTCGAGCATGGTCACAAAATATCAATTTTACAATAGTTAATTGTGTTCACAATTTCCAATGATTGCAACCTTGTTGACCATAGTGAACACCATCAAATAGACAACATAGTCAACCATAGTCAACCATAGTCAAGATATCTAGCATAAAGAACATGATCAACAATGATCAACCATTGCCAATTTGGTCAAACCTAGTCAACCATTTTCAACCATTCTTGAAACAAGTTAGCAATTGTTAATGAGGGTCACCATTGTCAACCATGACCACCATGATCATCCATGGTCAATCACATTATCAAGCATACTATAGATGCTTAGCCATATTAATTTATTTCTAAATGTTGCCAACCATGGTAAGTCATGTTAACCCATAGTCAACAATGCTTGACCATAGTTAACCATGTTCTCTCGTAGTCAACCACACTTGTCCATAGACAACCATCCTCATATAATTGTATCCATGCTCTAAAAAGCTTACCATGATCAAACATTGACAAGAAGTTCAACCATATTCAACCATGGTTAAATGTGCCAAACAATGGTTAACATGGTCACTAATGATTAATCATATTAACCATAACGAACCATTGATAATCCTTATCATGACAACAATAGTAGGGTGGAAAGTGTTGGCTTGTTTTTGGCTGACATAGCGTTTTGGAGAATTTAGCATCTACGGATAAACACTAATTCACCAGACAAGTAGTTGTGCGTAGAACAACAGTTTAAAGTGTTTTAGACTTTCCCTATAAGCAATAGATAATAAGAGATGATAGAAGGCCTACCTATAGTTCTTCTTTCCTCTCATCTCCCTTTCATCGATTCCGTCGCTCCTTCCCATACTTAATCCACTTGAAAAGTACCATGCCAACACAACAGAAGATGAAAACCTATCAAAGCATACAATCCATTGAGTATAAATGAATGGAATCATAAGAAATCCACACATATAAGCATTATGAAAGAACACAAATATGGAAAAAGGTTCAAACACTTTATTAGATAGAAGAAGGAATTACAACCATCAATGTCTGATTCAAAGTCATTCCTCCAGCTTGGATCCAATCCACGTCGCATCAAAAGCTAGACAAGCTTGTGGCATCACATCATTTGCTCCAAAGTCAAGTCTCATAGCAGCATTATCTCCTTACAATTCAACATAATCTAGCTAGCCCCTGATCAATTAGGTGAGTGGTCAATTTATAGGAAGATGAAGGAGGTTTTGTCATTAATGATGACATTGAATGGCCTTCCATACATAAAATTAGTTCCATGGAGGAAGGGATGAGGGGATAGGATGATCCTTAACTCATTCGTCATCCATTTTCGAGCTCACAGGTTGATAAGACAGGGAAACATCAAGATGACTCCATAAGATAAGAATATTCCCAAACCCTATGTGAATTTCGCTCATTCTCACTCAGCACAGGTGAAAGGAAGCTCGAGTGCTCTGTAGAGCACCCTGCCAATGGACTTAGCTACTCTGCAACACACCTTCATAAGGACTTACCTGTGCTGGTCCCTCTAAAGGCAATCTTTGGATGTTTTCAAGTCATGAAATTGTCTGGGAAGGAGGCATTCAAAGGGTTGACTTGTTTAGGGCATGAAACAACTGATTTTAGGGTTTGATGAGTCCTAAATCAATGATTTGAATGTTGGGATTTGATGTTCCCAAATGGATCTGTAACACCTAGGATCAATCTATATTGTGCACCATCAAAACCCTTGACCATTGGCACTTTGGGAAATGACTTGCAAGCATATCAGAGTTTCACTTGAGGTGACTATCGGACGATGCAGAACCAGGTTTCTGTAGTCTTGAGGGACTATGAGATATGGTATTATTATGTTATCTTATCGTTAACATCTATAAATCACTTCGCCACATTATATTAATCACTTAAACATGCCATATAAAACTGTAAACTATCATTTCACTGAAGTAAAACACAACTATAATAAATTCTACTCTACAACAGATAATAAGAAAATATGCACATAAAAACACCAAAATAACGTGGTTCACCCCAGTGTAGGGCTACATCCACAAGAACTGTTGCTTAATATAAGGAATCTTTGATTAACAACCATTTCTTGGTTTGCGCACACAGTTGCAGAACCTCTCCTTTGCTACCAAATTACAAATCAAAATAGTTCACCCATAACACTGATCTGGATCAAAATTGGTTGATATCTCTTCTTATTATCTTACCATATATATATTATTACATCGTAGGGTGACATCTTCACAATACCGTGGTCCAAATACCATGGACTCATTAAAACAAGCAACTATGGTCCGAAAAACCTTTGATCCCTTACAAAATCGCACGCCTTTGCAAAATGGAGGGGCTTCCACTCACCCCGAAGCCATTACAACACTACGCAGTATAAATGTGCTCTTCTGCACGCTCCACAGTGTGCTCCACCCCGCAAAATTTAGATGCTTTTCCAAAATCTAGGCTAGGTTGGGTTGCGCCCAACAAGCCCCCAACACTCACATGTGGCTCATCCAGAGTAAATTAGGTGATTTTCCTTTGATCTTAATTGCAATGTTGTTGTAGGTGTTGTTGAATTGCTGCAGAATGTCTGTGACCTATTTTTCTTCATTGTGCACTTCCTCTATCAATGCTTCTATTGTTGGTCGCATAGCCTTCTGCATCACTACCTCCTTTCTCTGTTGAAGCTCTTTAAGCTTCTCATCCACTACTTGTGATAGTTGGAGAGCCTCATCCTACCATGGATGATTTCTTTTTGTCAAATTCTACTCTTCATTCCTCAGCTCCTCGATCCTCTTCTGTAGGGAATTTCCCTCATTGAACTTTGTGAGATTTTGTGAGATTGGCAAGGTTCTTACAGTTGTTTGAATCTCGTCTAGCTACTGACACTTTTGTTGAATATCATCTTGTACTTTATGTGCATTTGTATCTTCCTGTTGCGAAGTCCAAATCTATAAGCTCTCATCCAATAGCTTCCCATAATCTTCCACCGTTATGAAGATGTTGTCCATTGACCCATTCAGGTTGGCCTCTCTCTGCTCTTACACTTCCTTTGGTGTATTTGGTTGTAGCTTCATTTGTAGCTTGTTGATATTCATCTCATATGTACATTGGATGTCCATGATCTTATTGTTGTATCCTTTTACTGCAACCTAAAGCTTCACGGCCATGTCCTCCACTGGTTCCTCTTCTTGGACATCAATGTATGGAACCTCGCATCATGTTTCTTCAACCACATCCTTGAACTTTTGTGGTTGTTTTATTGCCTAATCCCTATCCTAGATTGCTTGGTCGAGATTTTTCTTTAGTGAAGCTCATTCTCTCTCTCCCTTGAATGTTTAACTACAAAGTGAGGTTTTTGCGTTGCTTCAGGTCATCTATGATCTCTATATGTAGCTTGTCTAATCTCTGAAGTGGCACTACGATGATGTTCATGTTCACGTACATCCACTCTTTGGCCTACTGCTCTACCTCGACAAATTCAAACTGCAGGGTTCTAGCATGTATCAGTGCTATTTGTGCTCCAACTGTAGGCTCTACTGGTCTTTCCTCTCCAAGCTTCTCCTTTGCCTATGTTGGTTGTCCAACTATCTGTGCTAGTGCCTTTTGTTCTGCAATGAGCTTTGCGACACTTGTTAGCAGTGTGGCATAGTGATCCTCTAGCTTTCTCCATGATTCTATTTTTTCTTCTTGAATTATGTCTCCAATCTTATCCAAGTCCCCATTAGTGAGGACATGTCTTGTCGTCCTTCTGTTTCATTTTTTTCTTGTGGTAGCTTCAGTGTGTGCCTTCCTCTTCTCTTTGAGTGTTGTATTTGCCTCTATATTTTTAGACTTTGTGTTCTGCTCATCACCTTGTTCTAGCAGCTATAACCAGCCTCCAAAATTTTTCCTTAGCCTATTTTGGAGCCTCCCTACCAACCTTCACAACAACTTTTTGGTTTGTCAAGTCCTCAAGATTCAGTGTCTTTCTTGCTCAAAGACAGCCTGTCGATCATAGTTTGATATTTTCCCTCCATAGGCTACTCACCCAGACTTGGTCCAACTGCAGGCTGAGC